>NJDC01058254.1:4783-19815 GCA_002245475.1 Calephelis virginiensis
GGTATCCAAATATTCAACTTCCAAATTACTAGGATTCAAAATCGACCAGAACAAAACGGTTGTTGAAACTTGAATACCTACAATTTTAAGTTGATGGCACTTGATCAGTTGTCATATGTCACTCGATTATTTTTTGCTTGAACACAGTTGGCAGCATCATAGTTTAACTATTAACTGTCAAGGTTGGTATGTCTGAACAAAAAAATACAAAATGTCTAATAACATTAAAAAACAAAATGGCGCTACGATATACGTATAGATACAAGTACATTGCCGGGCGTGCACAAAACAAACTTGAAAGTTGAAGCAGTTGAAGTTTAACTCCAGTGTTGCCACCTCTATTTTTTTTTAAAAGGCAGATCAAAAGCAAAATGTCGCCAGATTTGAGAAATTTGAATATGAAAAAAACGACCATTCCACCAAATATTTTTTTCATTTTTAGCATTGGTATTTGCGTTACTCAAGTTTCTGTTTATATTAAATTACATGAATATTAAAAATCGGGCCTAAATTATTCAAAATGAGTCGTAAGGTAAAAGAAGAAACGAAGTGATGTCAGGGTCTCAGGTAACGAGGTGGCGTCCTTATTCAAGCTCAATTAGTGAGATTTACATGATACACTTATTTCTACACGAATACTTTACTTGTGTACTTTGAACAAAACTGTACAGTGCAAATTGCCCCTGAATTTGACTTATTTTATTCAATACTTACACGAAATTTAATAACTACCAGCAACCATTTTTTTTAATTTTCGTCAAAGAAGCCATAAAACATACATAATGGTTTTGTTTTCATGACTTTATTTACCGCTTTTATATCAAGATCAAACTAAAATTACAATAATATACTTATAGTAATGCAATAAAAAATAACTGAAAAAATAGTGTTTCAATCAAAACTAAACTTCAAACGGCAAATTAAAGTCAACTAATCATTGGAACAATATTTATTTTATATGAATTTTTTACACATCACATATACCTTTCTCGACTTATATACTTATCGATTAAACTAGAACTAATAATCCCTTTAAAGCATTCAGAAATATCAATCTACCTCTGTTATTACATGTATTATTATATTTAATTATTAGCTAAAGTATTGAAAACACTTTCATATTGTTTTTAAAACATTGTAAGTAGGTGACGTAATTATTATTTTTCATTTTCCAAAATATTTTTCTATATGACACTAACATATAAACTTTTTAAAATATGTTATCCAAATCTGGTGACATAATTTGGATGTAAAGTTATTTTTTTTGAAAATTATGTACAGCATCTTTATGTCTTTACATGTTGACACCTGTGCGTAACTGTGAAAATCTAGAACGAAATGTAGTTTCCCTTATAAATATGTGTTGACGGATTCTAAATCGCTAAATAGTAAAAAAATGCCATTAGTAACCTTGAAAAAGCGCTAGTTCTGGTGGAAAAACGACCAAGGTGGCAACACTGTTGAACTCCAGTGATGCCACCTTACATAAAAAAAAACACTAGATTCGGTCTCAAAACTTCCTAAATTTCAAGATTTTAACAAAAAAAACTGAAATTCAATAAAGAACTACAAACAACGCGACAGAGACAAATTAATGCCATTGTGAAATCAATGTACAATGCATACAATGCTTTCAGATTGAGAAAACAAAATTACAGTGCTGCCAGCATAAAATTACAGTATTCTTCGACAAGTTACAGTAGCTTTTATAATTGAAATACAGTATTCTTACAATAGAAAAGACTGAGAAAAATAAAATATTTCTGGGGTGTGTCAACGCAACTAAGTTATTGGGTTAAGTTTTTAAAATAGAAACAAGCTTGATTTTATATTTTTTGTTGATATTTAGTCTTAAATAATATCTTCATGGTTTTCATAAATTTTGAGGTCATCCTCGACAGCATTTCTTTGGTAGGCCTTAAAATCTACGCAATTGTCTGAATTTCGCCGAATGGCCTGTTGAGTTAACATGTTTCCCTTAATGGTATTGGTGATTAGACAGCTTCGTTGCTTTGTTTTAATGATGTCAGTGTCAGATTAGTCCGAACGGTTTCGAATTGTACAGTTTTTAATCTTTAAAGGGAAAGAGATAGATTAACTATAGAAATATCGTGTGCAGACTAATCTGAGAGCACTAAAATGCTTTGTTTAGTTTTACTATTTTCATTGAAAGAACATAGATATAACTTAATATTAACGCCAATGTTATTGTTTTAGTTTCGTCAAAAATTTGTGAAGGCGCATTATCGTTGTGTGAAATCCAAAAATTTTCTTTTCACAATTCTGGCCTTTTCGTCGAATTTGCTCTCATAGACGCCGCATAACGCTCAAATAATATTCCTTAACCTTATATACCGTTTGAATTTCCAGCAAGAGTACCAAATGTACAAAACCGCGATAGTCAAAGAAAACTATCAACTTGATTTTGACATTTAAACAATTTGGGCTTGTTTTTTTCGGTTTCGTTTCAGTTAGAAGGTGCCACTCCAAAGCTCATTGACTAGTTTGCATGTCAAATTCGTAAACCCACTGTAACTGTTAACTGTTGAAAAGTGACAGTGCGTTTCATGAGTGTTGAGTTTTTCTATTATGTCCTAACTAACACGTAGGGTGCTAGGTAGAAAGGGGCGCCTGCTTTAAACATGGACGTAAAAAAGTGAATTCATATGAGAAATTTCACTATCTTTTTAAATTACAGTAAACGTTCATCCGTGGCAATAAAGAGAGGCTCATACTGAAGGATTGAATCTCTCTCACAATTGCCATTACAAGATCAAATCAAATCAAATTAGTGTTTTAACATAATACACTTAATAAAACCATTCACCTTCACGCTTTGTTGATATTGTACATTCTAAATCTATGAATAAAACTGTACAAGAAAAAAATTTGCACATAAAAGATATTAAAAAACAGCTAACTATAGATGGGCTTCAGAACACATTTTCAGCATTTCTAGATTTTTGTCAGTGAGTCAGTCAGTCAGTCAGTCAGTCAGTCAGACAGTCAGTCAGTCAGTCAGTCAGTCAGTGTCTTTCTTTATCCCTACCGCGATTTATACTGAATCTACTGAACCGATCGTAACGGAATTTAGCAGGCACCTTACCTATGTTTCGTCTACTACAGTGGAGAGGTACCTATATTTTGACTTAAATGTAAAATTTTCAGTTTAGAGCTTGTAGAGTTAGATCCTTTAAAATGAGTTGTACATGACATTTGATAACTTTTTCACTCGTCTCGTATTGGTAACATTTTACATGAAAATATATTAATGGGATTTTCAACGATTTCAACCAACACCATCAATACCATTATAGCCAATACAACGAAGGTAAATAGGTAGGTAATAAAAGTCTACGTCTACTACTTCAGCTTGCTGATTCTCTGGACTATGTCGGTTACTCTCGTTCTCTTCACCGAATTACGGATCATATCTCGCAGAGAAACACCGAGCATAGCTCTCTCCATAGCACTCTGAGCGACTCTGAGCTTATTTAAGAAGTCCACATTTAACGGCCAAGTCTCAGTTCCATATGTCATCACCGGTAACACACACTGGTCGAAGACTTTCGACTTTAGGCTCTGCGGTAATTTGGACAAGAAGATACCCTTTAACTTCCTGAACGCTGCCCATCCGAGTTGAATTCGGCGATCGACCTCTTTCTTGTAGTTGGATTTACCTAACTGAACAGTTTGACCTAGGTACATATACTGATCAACTACTCCAAGAATTGAGTTCCCAACGTGAACCGGCAACATGAACGTTGAACATGACTTTCATCTTGTCCAAGTTCATCCTAAGATCCACCTGTTAGGCAACTCTAAGGTTGGGCAAAGGTGAGTGATGTACTCACCGTTGATATTGATGCCGACTCTTCTCCAGTCCAGAAGCTTGAAGACATCTTCCAGTGCAGCAGTAAACAGTTTCGGAGAAATAACGTCTCCCTGCCTCACACCTTTCTGCAACTGGATCGGTTTGGTTGGACATAGTGTCTTTTTCGTACAAACACCTCAACACTTCGATGTATCGATTGTCGATGCGGCACTGCAGTAATGACTGAAGTACCGCCCATGTCTCAACTGAATCGAAGGCTTTCTCGTAGTCCACAAACGCTAGACATAATGGCCGATTATACTCCTTGGTCTTCTGTATAATCTGGCGCAGCGTATGAATGTGGTCTACGGTGCTAGTCATTTGGGGGTTTTGCCATAATCCCCACGTTTGGCGGGCGGGTTGGGGATCAACTGTAGGGTGGAAGTTTTCACAAGGACGCTGCTACCCGTCCTGCGTCAGCAATTTTACTTGCACCCACCTTGGAACGGTTTGACTGCCGTTCGTCGGTTGACTGATTGCGCTGGTGGTACATAGCACACAGTGGGCGGTGGATGCGTCTCTTCCCTACGCCTGCGATGTTCTCAATGTGACAAATTTTTTATATGTTTTTAGAACTTTTGACTGGATGTATGACTTATTGACTGGATGACTGGACTGGATTTCTTAGGACTGGATGGACCAATTCTGAACGCTGATGCTATTAGATTCGCCCATTTTTTTCTAATTATACCTATTTAATAATGTTTTTTTTAATTATTAAACAATACAAAATTAAAAATGAAAACCGAATAACCATGCCAATTAGTTATCTGTATTTATATAAAAAAAAGCTTTCAAATCAAAGACTACAGTTGTTTCTGTTCTACAGTCCTTTATGGACAGTTACTTTACTCTTTGAGTTGTTTCAAAATAAATGTCGAACAGAATTTAATAATTATTAGCACATTAGGTAATGGTGCATTGCCAACCTGGGACCGAGATATTAGTCCTCGAGCAAAAGTAAGTTTACCAGCTACCTTACCCTCCGAACCGAAACATGTCAACGGCAAGCAATGTTTGATGAATTTGAATTTTTTAAGTAGGATACTTACAAACTCTTTGCTACAATAACTATAATCTAGGACTAATGCCAGATGCTTAAAAAAAGAAATTGACGACAAGCCTTTGACACATTTTACGTCGTTTCCATAAAGACAAACTTCAATTTTTCCAATCAATTTCGGTCATTGCTCAACGTCTGCACGATATCGCTTGAAGTCTTGATTATTCTAGCTTTTTGAGAAACGTTGACGTTTTGAAAGGAGACGCATCGTCCAAGCGAAACGACGCGATCGTGCCAAGACGAGAGTGTACATTCTAGCCCAGCAGATATTATTAGTCATGTGTAGGTATTTTTTATTTATGTAAAAGTACTAGGTACCTACTTTAAAAAAAGTTACAATAGTTCAATATATTAATTTTAATAATAATTATATCTTTATTGTACACAAAACGTTATCACAAACATAAACATAAAGATAATACAGTACAATGGGCGAGCTTATCTCCAGCTACAGAGATTTCTACCAGCTGACCCGTAAAAAGGAAAAAACAGAAACAAACATAGACGTAGACAAGTGTAGATACACGATTTGTTGACAATGAAATACTTAACCAAATAATAATATATATATAAACAAATATGTAAATATATACATAAACATATACACGATATACATGAACATAAACCTACGTAGATAATGTACACATATATAAGTATACATAATTATATACATAACTAGAAATTCAAAGAAAAAAAAACAGACGACGATTTAAAAAAAATCAAATTTGTGAGAGATAGTTGAATTTGACAAAGATTCTTGTGACGCGTCTATATAATTCTAAAAACTACCACCGGATCAGAACGCGGCCATTCACCGAGAAGATACGGCAAAAAAACTCAAGCAGGCTTGTCTTTTTTCTTATAAATCTAATTCATAAAAATACATTACATATAATATAATTTGTAAATATTTGTATGAGAAGCAATTAATCCCAAGCAGTTCTGTCTTCTAAATATTCTTACATTTTATAATAACTCTTATCACACAACTAAAATTTAATATGTTTTTTTTAATATTTAATGGTAAGTCTTTAAAACTTAATACAGACCTATTCCTGCCACCAAAATGATGATCATGTCCAAGTCCGGAGGGTAGGGTAGCCGGTAGATTAATCCCAACATCCCAACAACAGGATAGCGAAGAACCTTTAATATCTATGGCGTTTATTAACTCTTATGGGAGCTCCTAGGGGAGTGACCAGAGTAATCGCGAAACAAACATACAGAAAAATGCAGTCAAATTAAGAACCTTTTGCAGGCAGCTCGTAAAAGGCGAGCATAGGATTAACGTCACTAACACCCGTGACATCTGACTAGGTGATTGAGTTTCGCAGCTACTCACCCGGATTGGTACCACCGTCTTACCTATTCCTGCCGCCATAACGTCATGACGTGTTCCGGTTCGGAGGGTAAGGTAGCCGGTAAACTTGCTTTTGCTCTAGGCCTAACATCCCGGCCTCAGGTTGGCAACGCACCATTATCACCTTTGGTGTTTCTAGCCTTTTTTTTATTTCTTACTATCACGAAATCCGTCTGCTTGTTTGGCTTCCAATAACATAAAAAAAATATCTAAACTAAATTTTATGATACTTCACACTACCTATGTAGGTATCTAGTAGCGTTTATTATTATACGTTGACCTGGGCAGCAATAAACAACTACTGACTTATCTTTATGCCAAGTCCCTTACTGAGTAGGCAGAGACTTTCAAGTGGTAGATGTCAAGATCCTTGCAGACCTGCCTAGCTTGCTCTACACACATCCATCACACATCTCATCACATTTATCATCCATCCACATTTTTATAGTATGCTTCAGCAATCTTTTATACGACTAGTTTTATTTAAATAAAGTTTTAGAAGATAAACGTATCTACAATATTTACGCCTCTTTGGTCTTACGGACCGGTGTAGGGCTTAAACTATTAAAACTATTAAACTGCTACGGTTTTTTGAACCTAGCCAGAAGAAGAGCGGCTAATTAGTGTAAGAATTTCATCTACCATGAACTACCACCGTTTCAAAATCTACTCAGCAAAATCCGCCATATACATTCGAAAAATTCTTAAAGTGTAAACCAGGTCCACAGATTTCTTTGGATATTTTGAGCGAATTTTTTTCGAACAGAATTCAGTTTAAACATGTATGAGGCGGCCCTAAGACGAAGATCCGGTTGCAGGGCAACTCTTGAATCTCTATTTCGTGGTCTAACGGACCGGTGTAGGGCTTAGGGGTCCTAGATTCGATCCCCGAGTCCAGAAAATGTGTTTCTTTAACATTCTAATAAAACAATGTTTGTTGAGACTGGAGATGTGTCCTGTGTGTCTTTGGGTAGTCGTGGGTAAGTTTATTGCACCTCTGCCTACCATTTTGAGGATACAGGCGTGAAGAAACTTTCTCATAATAAACTTATTACATAAATGGCAAGCTGGTGACATTTCGAAGTGGATAACATAGAACTGTAAGCGTTCCATCAGCTATTACTGTTGATTTTCGTTAAAAATTCAAGTCGCATGTCGTAGTTTTGACGTAAGTTGTGACGTAGATTTAATCTAATATTAGTATGTGGAGTCCTTAATATTTAGGGGTGAAATTAAAAAAAAAGGTTCAGCGTTGTTTTTAGGTTCCTTTGAGAAATGTAGACTCGAAACATTTACACCAGGCTACTTACTGAAGTAAATGTAAATGTAAAAGTAAATGTTTATAGCAGATTTGAAATAAGTATCCCTAAACAATGTAGTACTACTAGCCATTTTTTAGGAGTGGTGACCCTTTTTTAATTTATATCAAATAATTCTGTTCAGATTGCAAATGGGAACTTCTTTTTAGGTAATTGATAGAACTTCTTCTATCAATAGTCTTAGGTACTTTGCGGAAATTCATACTCAAATCAAAACGACTATTCGTACTCGACCTTCGTGGAAAACAGTCGAATTTTCCTGTTGATATTTCTTTTGCAAAGCGAAACGAATTTTGAGTACTAAGTGTTTGTATTGTTGGTGCTACTAAAACAGTATAGTGGTATGCGTGTTGTTCTTTGTGTGGAGTTGGATATATTTGGGGTCTTTGACTTCTGGTAAGTCCATTCCATTTACTACGCACCGTCTTTAACTGTTTTGTCTTGCTGTAATACGTATAAATTTTCAAGCAGCAATTTGAAATTTAATATAACATTTTGATTCTTTTTAAGTTACTGAAACTTTAATGTAAGATAAACCATTTGCATCGCGCCTATCGCAAACCGGGCACATATCCTATCCCGAGCAACTTTTTTTTATTAGAAAATTGGAAAAACCCAATTTTCTTTTTATTGCTCGACCCGGGAATCGAACCTGGGACCTCATGCAGTCAAGTCCGACAACAGAACCGCTAGACCACAGAGGTGATACCGCTAGACCACAGAGGCGATATAAATAATAGGTAGTATATAATTAATATTAAATCTTTATTATTTTTTACTTTTTAGTTTTGAAGTCGGTTTCAATTAACGTAGTTATTTTTATAAATACAAAAAGACGAAATTGCATTTACTCTGAAATGCTAATCATCTATCTATAGTTTTTTAAGGGAGACTGACAGTCTACAACTTGCTTGATCTGGTTATCCGGATCAAGCAAGTTGTAGACTGCCAGTTAATCCCAAACTCTGCCAGTTGTTATGACGCTGATAAAGCCGAATTCCTATCTGACAGTGTTTAGTCACTCGGTACCGTCTGTACTCTACCAGCCAATCTGGAACATGTCCGGCAGGAGACGATCAAATGGAGTGTAGAACGTTGCAAGCTCCTCAGAGCGATGCAAGCGTCCACGGATCATGATAAAGTCAAATAATTCATCAAACAATTGAAAATTGAAATATAACTTTTTTCAGAGGTCGATGAACTTGTTGTATGGAGAACCAAATTCTTTTTTCACGATTTTCTAAAAGTTGAAGAACAAAAGTTGTTGCTTCTTATTTATTTAAGCGGACCTAGAAAGGTTATGCGTTAGTTACCAGTAACCCTGTATAGACTAGCTGAGTCGAAAGACTGTCCTGTCCTAACTATTTACTTTACTAGTGGTCGCAATAAATATAAGCACTTCTCCTACACATAAACAATAAGTGTTTGCGATAACCAAGGGAAATAGAGATTAATTTTTATCCGGCTGTAAAACATGAGGTTCTGTTTGTATAACTATGATACCAACTATGATTTCACTAGTTCTCTAGCTGTGCCTGATTAACACAGTAGGTAAATAAAAAAGTAAGTACTGGTACTACTTGACACAGCCTGAAGTTAAAAGTCCTTTTAATCTTTTCCAGACTTGGTCTATGAAATTCATCAGAAACCGTCAAATTCATATCACAACGCCCTAGATAGTATAAAAAAGTCGAGTTCTCTGTCCCTATGACCCTTTGTATGCAAAACTTTCAAACTCCACAACGGATTTTGATACGTTTTTTTTTAATAGATAAATTGTTTAAAGAGGAAGGTTTGTATGTATAATCTATACCCGTGCGAAGCCGGGGCGGGCCGCTAGTACTAAATAAATATACTAAAAGTTCGTTAGCTTTATTACATTAGTACAGATTTAACCTTTACAGACAAAGGTTTGTATTTAGTATTTGTTTTTACAATGGTCAAAGATCACTAAGAATACTAAGCACGGATGAGCCTAATTGCTATGTGAAAGACGTAGGTACTTACAAGATTTCTTTAGCATTTAAGCCGAGGTCATGGCCAAAAATATATACAACTAGCAGTTTCACGCAGCTTCGCCTGCGTAACTTGGCTTCTATTGCATCGATTTTGATAACACAAAGCCTATGTCACTCAAGGATAATGTAGCATTCTAACGATGAAAAAAAATTTGAAATCGGTCCAGTAGTTTCGGAGCCTATCCATTTCAAACAAACAAACCAAAATTCAAACCTTTCCTCTTTATAATATTAGTATAGATAAATGAAAACGTGTTAAATTGTTGGCGCATTGTCAACACTTCATTTACCATCTACGAGTCTCGGGTTTGATTCTGAAAAAGACAAAGAAAGATAATAATGATTCACTGTGGCTGGAAACCGAAATTAATGTTAAGCTTTTCCCTAATTACGTTTACTGGCCACCTCCAAAGGAAGGCTCCCAACCGGAACATAACAATGACGAGTACTGAAGTTAAAGCGCCAGAAACAGGTAGGTAACTAATTATTATTACCAAAGACTAATCGCTGTTATAAATTACAGTGTGCCTTTTTTTAAGAGTGGAAATCCTCATGGATACCCTCAGGTTTCGGGGGAAATTGCGAGTTACCGGTTAAAACTACTCGATGGCCATCCCCTGTGCGTATCGGGTGACTGCGGGATCTCCGAAGAAAGCACCGCAACTCACACCTGCACGCAGGCTCATTCGATCAGAAGACCCAATCTTCTGGTCTAAACACTTCGATGACAGCATAGGGTCACATCATGTTATGCTATTATCCATATATGTACTAATCGCACTCCCAAACCTCCTTATCAGAACTCAGCAATGGTCAGTCTGGGACTGACAAGAATAAGTAAGAGTAAATTATCTCATCTAGTCAGCCAGGAGTAGAAACGGCTAAACGAACCATAGTTAATATTACTATCTACTTTTAACTGCCAGTTGTCTAAACTAACCCACCCTTTAATTTAACCCAGTAAGATGAAGAACCGACTAATAAAACTCCCTGGCAACTGGAACTAAAACCTTTTTTATTGATCTGTCCGACGTGTTCGTCTCCACTGCCATAGACTTCTTGCTAGTTCTTATAAGGCGAATAAAGGTGATAAGGGTCATTGCCAACAAGATTGCCGTGCTGCAACTTTTCAAGGTAGAGATCTACCGGTATACCTATTCATGCCGCCATAATAACTGACATGTTCCGTTCTGGAGGGTATGATACCCGGTGGGCATGCACAAAGTCCCCGGTGGGCATAGGGAATGTTCTGAGGAGTTGTTTGGTTTAATTCCAGCTGCTGATTTCCACCTTCGGACTTCGCGACAGAGTTTAAAGTATCATGCCCATCATCTTGTTGCGTGGCGATCTACAACTGTGCGATTCCAAAGACATTTTTTATCTCGCACAACACCGTTGTGGAATCAGTTAGCGAGGGCAGTTTTCCCAAACAATTACGACTTAGGGACCTTCAAGAAAAGAGCGTACTCATTCCTTAAAGGTCGGCAACGCATTTGTGATATTCCTGGTGTTCCGGATGTCCGTGGGCGGCGGTGATCACCTTCTATCAGGTGACCCACTTACTCGTTTGCCTCCTCTTGTATAAAAAGAGTCTCGTCCACAAGTCAGCGACGCACCTACAACATCTATGTCGTCTAAGTTAAACTGCTACGGTTTTTTGAACCTAGCCAGAAGAATCCCATCTACCATGAACTGCCACCGTTTCAAAATCTACTCAGCCAAATCCGCCATATATATTTGAAAAATTCTTAAAATGTAAAGCGGTCCACAGATTTCTTTGGATTTCTTGAGCGAATTTTTTTCGAACAGAATTCGGTTTAAACATGTATGAGGCGGCCCTAAGACGAAAATCTGGCTGTAGGGCAACTTTTGAATCTCTATTTCGTGCATATTAGAAATTGGAATTAGATTTATGTCATTTTCTACTCTTGAACACAATACTATCGAGAAAAAAAACATTTAGTTATTAGTAAATAATAATTTACTACATCAGATTCGTTGAGTTGTTTTAGAACTATTTGTTATTAACTCGATAGTATTTGTTTAAGAGTACAATATGGCACAAACCCGATTTTAATTTACATTTTGTATAACATCGAGATTCAAAAGTAACCATACAGGGTTCAAACTTTTAAGTAACCCTTCTATATTAAACTGCCACGATTTTCGAAGTAGCCAGTCAAAAAAAAGTCAACTATTAAATAATTCCCTTGTAACCAAGAATAAAACCATAATGTTTTTCAATCAGGAGAAGAAAGAGCTAAACAAACTCCTTGACATCTCTGGATTAAACCTTATCTACCTTGAACCACCACATATTATGATACAAGCATTTTAATGAGATACTGCCTACTTACTTTATAATATTTATTTACTGAAATTCTTTATCATGTTCACGGCCATGCAGTATTGTATGCAAAAGAATTTATGTACGTGTTTATTCTTTTTCTTGGATGAATAGATCAAACTGATAACAGTAACTTTATATTTGACAAAATAAGTCTTACGTCACACATTATGTTGGCAATTGCACAATTAATATCTTTAGCGTATAAAAGTTACGTTTAAATACAACACGGGATTTGCCTAGTTGCCTAGCTGAGACCATAAATCTCACATTTTTTAAAGAAAAACGATTTCGCCTTGGACGGGACAATACACAATCTCCTCTTTGGTGTCTGTAAGCAGCTTGTAATACTAAGTAGGTAATCCTTTTTTTAAAAAACATTTTTTCCCTTTCAATGTCGTAAAAGTAGGAAATATCGATAATATTGTTCACTGCTCGTCTCACTCATCAAACGAAAAACGACATCGAACGTCGACGTCGAAGTCGGCCATCTTGGATTGTTTATTTCAAAATTGGAATCTGACTGAAACGCGCGTTTTACAGCGGAAAAAAATATAAAATTAAAACGCGTTTATTTTATATAATGAATATTATATAATATTTTCTTTATTGTAGTAAGTGCAGTGTTTATTATTTTAGTGAACAGCATTTGAAATTGGGTAAGTTTTATTTATTACTATCATTTTTGATTAATTCGTCATAGCGCGGTTAATGTTTATTTTGTAGAATTTACGATGTACTTAAAATACATAATACGACTAATACGAAAATTATTGTTATTTAAATTCATACATAATAACAATTCACAAAAACCTAATAGACTTTGTGTCCTTGCGTGGGATCTTTTAGCTAGCACCAACATAGATCGTTTATTTGTGAGACATTTGTAACGAGGTACTCAAAATGCCGCGATTTTAATTTCAAATTTAATTTAAACTTATCGAAATGAAATGAAATTTATTTTAAGAATATGTGTGTTAAAAAGTTGTTACAAATATACCTATTTAAGCATAATATATTCTATTACATTATGTTGTGCAAATATTTAATTAACTAAATATTTATATATATTTTAACATGTTAATCATTGCACCTATTTATAATATTATTAAATATATTAATATTGTGATTAGTATTTATATTGTTAATAAGTTTCATTTATTACAAATACTTTGAAAGGTGGTTTAATTTTACCCCGTGTTGATCCGGACTCCTTTGTAGAAGAAACCGTATGCATTTCTGCCAGGCAGCTCATAAAAGGCGAGCATAGGCTTGCCGTCACTAACATCATGACATCTGACTAGGTGGTAGAGTTTCGCAGTCACTCGCCCGGATGAGTAGCACCGACTTATTTATTCCTACCGCCATAACGTCAGTGCTTGCCGTTGACCTGTTCCGGTTCGGAGCATAAGGTAGACGGTAAACTTACTTATGCTAGAGGCCTTCCATCCTGGACTTTTTACTGCCATTGGTGTCTCTAGGTAACATGAATTTCTTACAATCAGGAAATCCGTCTGCTTGTTTGCCTTCCAATATCGTAAAAAAAACTACATAAGTGCATCGCTATCCTGTGGCCTGGATGTCAGGCCTGTCTTTATGTACCGGCTATTTCCTAAGATCACGAACGCCATCTATCGTTAAACATAAAAAAAACTAAAAACTTGGTTACGGCCAAAGATTACAATATACGGCCAAGTAAAATTAAAGTCAGTAAACAAAATAAAAATGCATTAGTCAACTAGTTTTACAATCAATAATAATTATGTGAAATGTGCTTATTTAGCTGTACAATGTTCTGTTTGAAATTATTAACCTATATTCATACATATCTTCACGCCCATGTCCTTTGTGGGGTAGTTCTGATTACCCCATAAGGGAATAGAAGAGTATCGTAAATTGATAAAACTTTATAGGTACTATATACTTTATATATTTATATATACTTTATAGGTATTTTACTATTATACATTTCCTGTATATTTAAATGAAAATCGTGTTAATTATTCTATTTATAACTCAAGAACGACTGAAGCGATTTTTCTGAATATTGACGGGGAGCTACCTAGCTTAGAACCATGTGACGTACACAGGATACTTTTTTATTCCGTTCGACTGCGAGGAAACCAAGCAAAACAGCATTTTCTTTTTTCCCATATAAACTGAATGGGTTCAACGTAGTTCGCCGGAATAGCTAGTTTAATATTAACGACATTAATTCCACTATTGCATATCATTTCTATTTTCTTCACTCAAGTGGTTGAACCACCTCTTTTCGTCTACTCCTAAACAATACACATAACATCCACACTAATATTATAAATGCGAAAGTAACTCTGTCTGTCTGTCTGTTACCTTTTCACGCCTAAACCACCCAACCGATTTTGCTGAAATTTGGTATGTAGATAGTTTACATTCATGAGAAGGACATAGGCATATTATTTTTTGGAAATTCAATCCCTAAAAGGGTTAAAAGAAAAATATTTTTATTATACATTTTTGCATGAAACTTTGAATTAATGCATTTTAGTACAAATGAAGTAACAAGTGTTTAAGGGTTTTTCGAAATTCACCCCCTTTGGGGGTTAAAGAGGGTGGCTAAGTTTATATGGGAAATTTAATTCTATTGACATATTTTGCGTGAAACTGAAATAATGCTCTGCAATACAAATTATGAGATACATTGACATTTTCATTGACATTTTTGAAGATATAACAGTGAAACTTTGTATTCAGACACTTTATTAGGAATGAAAGATCTTAGGCTACTTTCATAGCGAAAATTGGGGGAGAAAATTGGGATAAAAAAAGGTGACGAATGTTCGTATGGAAAATCGTCATTTTTGAAAATATAATTGCGAAACTTTGTGTATTTAGACACTTAATGAGGAACGAAAGAACATAGGCTACTTTTTATAGCGATAATTTAATCATATCTTCACTATTAAATTAAAACTATTAAATTACTTGATTAAATTATACATACATGTATGTATGTATAATTTAATCAAAAGTATACTTATCAACCTTATTATAAAAGAATATAAACATGGA
>NJDC01058255.1:0-11618 GCA_002245475.1 Calephelis virginiensis
TTACCGATATTAAACCATAAACAAGAACAGTTTTTTTACAAAAAGCGATAATAACGTCTGCACGATAAATAATGAAATGAAAAAAAAAGAGATAACACATTTTTTGGCGACAGATTCGCTCCAATGTTGTTTTACTGTCCAAGGTGAAAAGGCTTCCCTCAATACTGCTGTCAAGGTTATCCGTACACGTATTTGAAAGAAAAAACTCCTTTATTATTCCAACAGCGACAACTGAATTAGGTTTATGGTATCCTCGCGTGTGTTAAATGGTATACCTGATATATTGTCGGTATACCGTCGCGTTAAGAACAGATATTGTGATACATTAGTATGGATTATAGATCGGAGGTTAAATACATTGTCACCGATGAAAAATAGGGCCTTAGACTCATAAGTGTTGAATGAATGGACCTATTTTGTTGCGCAATTTTCATTTGAAAGCTAACGATATCGAGATGGTTTTAAAATACAATATGTTTACATTTTTCGGGAATTATTGAAATTTTAAAATTTTAGGATTGTTTATTTAGAATTGTTAAAAGACTTTCCCGATGTTAATGAATTTCGTTTCTTAAAGATACCAAAGACGTTAATGGTGTGTTGATAAGCTAAGATTAAAGTGCCTTTAAGCCTGATAAGTGAATTAATTTTCCTGCTACTTACACTCCTAAACCGGAACACGACTACAGCAAGTCAGTGTTTCTTTTGCTGATGAAAAGATAAATAAGTTATTTACAAATATTTAAAAAAAGTATCTTCAAGCCCATATCCCCGAAAGGATAGGCAGAAGCACAACCAGGCACCCACGATTGGCCGAAGAGACTAGGTCCCACAATGTGATAGGTGGCAAGCCTATCGTCAACCGGGCACATATCCAATCCCGAGCAACATTTTTTATTAGAAAATTGGAAATACCACAATTTCTTTTTGTTGCCCGACCCAGGATTCGAACCCGGGACCGCATGAAATCAAGTCCAACACTGCTAGACCACAGAAGCAAATATAAGAATGTTAATAATATATAGTAAACCTAATGCTAAGGTGTTCAGCTTTTACGGAACCGGAACACGACAAGTCTTCGCTAGACTCAAATACCGTCTAATTTCTGGCATTTCAGTAGACGTTTAATTGTGAATGAAACTGTTGAAACTTGCAATGTATAAGTATGCTTTTGTTCTAGAATATTTATATTACACAATATAGGATACAGATACCCGGGGAAACCGTATACTAAAATTAATTCGCGTTTCGGAAACTAGATTGACACTCCACGATCAAATTATCTTTCTGGTTTTATCATTTGGTGTTAAGAGTCACCAAAACTAACATGGTATGAAAAGAGGTGAAGCTGGTCTGAAAAGATGACATTTGGCGATCGATACCTTCTGCCTACTACTAAGGGACTAAGCGAGAATTATATACTATGTTAATAATGTGTGTATGTATATATGACATGAATAACGTTTTCCCTCATAACCATTAATCGTTTGCTATCAACATGAAATGTAAGTAAAAGCTACAAAAACAAAATGGTGCTTCATAAAAGCTATTTCGAAACGTGAAATGTATTATTCAAAGCGCTTTTCAATGGTTTCAGGTTTTTTTTATTGTTTTACCTTACATTTGATTGACGCTCGTTGAATAAGAGGTTGTTTTGTAAAAGCGAAAATCAATTCCAGAAAACACCCCCGTTGTCCCCTTTAATTGTTTACAGATATTCAATTTTTTTTTTTAACTTTTTATTTAGAAGTTTTGTTTTAGAGGTTTTCTTTTCGAATTTTAAATTATTTGATTGGTAGTAAATATCTGAATTACATTTTTACATGCACAAGTAATAATAGTTTTTTTATGATATTGGAAGGCAAACAAGCAGACGGATTTCCTGATGGAAAGAAATTCACGCAGCCTAGAGACATCAAAGGTGGTAAAGGTGCGTAGCCAAAATGAGGCTGGGATGTTAGGCTTCGAGCAAAAGTAGGTTTATTTAAAGGCTACCTTACCCTCCAAACTGGAACACGCCATGGCGTTATGGCGGTAGGTTTGTTTATAATAATAAGTAAATTAAAAACGGAAAAGGAAATTCGAAAGATGAATTACGTTTTAACTGGATTAAAGCCACTACGACAAAAAAAGAAAGTAAACGACCAAAACAATTTCCATATGAAAGGGAAACACCCGTTGCCAACAAAACTGGCGATGGTGTGTTTCCAATTGAACGCTGGAGTATGAAGTCTTCACCAATCTCATTATCATATTCTTTCGCTATAATACCACTGCATCACTTATTCCTGTCAGGCAGGAATGAGTGAGGCACTGGTAACATGCCGGATGAGTTGTCACCACACTAGTCACCATGACGGTTGAGTTCGACTGCCAAATCATGGTCACGGTGTAAGAGATTTCAAAATCGACCCTCGCCTTTTACATCCTTCTTAATAAAAAAACATAATAAAGCATCTTCACGCCCATATCCCGAAAGAAGTAGACAGAGGCCCCAAGAGTCCCACAATGTGATAAATGGCAAGCCTATCGCCAACCGGGTATATTTCCCATCCTGAACAACATTTCTATTTTATTAGAAAATTGGAAAATCCACATTTTCTTTTTATTGCTCGACCCGGGAATTGAACTCGGGACCTCGTGAAATCAAGTCCAACACCCGGACCGCTAGACCACAGAGGCGATTCATTAAGCATAATATTTTGACTTATAACCTACAATAAAGGCCGAAACCAATACGGGAAAAATTTTACTTAAATATATTACTACTTCAAACTGAACTTTTTACGAAAATGTTTAAAAAAAGAATAAAAACACATAAAAAAGGATAAAATTTACTAAAAGAAAAATATATGTCCCATAAAATTCGAGTTTATAATACAGCCATTGTTTCTTTAGGGACGGAAATATCCGAAATAATTATACAGACAAAGAAAACTCGTGGATAATTCTAAAAGTTTCGAGACTGGCTCCTGGGACTGTCGTAGGATTTGACGCTTTTAATCATTTGTAAAATAAAAGGCACTTATATTTTATTTCAACTCTATTAAGGTGGACGTCACACTGCACCGCTTTCCGCTGCGATTTGCGGTGGTGCAGAGTTTAAATTTGTTCGAAAAAAATCGATTTGTATACAAAACTCGCATGGTATAACACACAGCGACCTCATCTCCGTGCGGCAATATTTTAAGACTAACATCCGCTTTGCCGCATTCGGTGTTGCGGTGCGGTGGACGGCAGTGTGATATCCGCCTTAGAGGCAAAATTTTATTAAAAAAGCTGTTTGTAAGTGCCTTCATTTAATGACTTAAGCCAGATTCCTATTATCAACGATCCGTAATCCGTTAGTATAACCATTGGTTGTTTACCTAAAACTAACGATGCTTTGCTCATAGTTACACAAAATGTTTAAGAGTTAATAAGAAACATACGATTGTTTGCGTCTATGCTATCTGACACATTTATGGAAATTGGAAAAAATGCGGTGACGTATATGTATGTAGTTATATATTACAATGTATATATATTTCAAGGGTTAATAAATACCTTTGTTTTAAAATATGACGAAAGCATCAAAGCAGAAACATATTTTTTCTTAATTAATTCAAATCTGTGAGAATTGTAATTCGCCAAAGTAGGTACTTCTTATGTAATACTACTTGAACTTCTTCAAAGAAACAGTGAATGGCACTTTCTTCCTAAGAATGCTTTTGTCTTCGACACTTTCAATTTCTTTTTTGTGGTTTAAGGTTCACAAAATTTATTTAATTTTAAATTAATTAGCAACAAAAGCCTTACAGAAAAAAAATCAAATATAATCTATAAATATCAACAATTCTAAAATAAAAATGTTCAATAACTCACAAAAAAAATATTTAAGGTAGGTAGATATGAACTATCTCGTCATCATCTACGTCAGAAAGCTGATGTGATCAGAACGAACGAATAGGTTTTGTCGTGGCTCTTTGAATTTTTAATTTAAAAATTATCATCCCTATTATTAGTCATAATGCGTGCCTTGGTCATGTCTCTGCCTACCTTTTCAGAGATGTTGATGTGAAGATACTTTTTTTAAGAATTATCCTATAGACTAGCTGAGCCGACTGAAATTGTCCTATCCTAACAAAGTATATTTTTTTTTATAAACTTTCTCCTGACAATAATTATCCTACTACTAGTACTAGCCCGGATTGATACCACCGCTTTACCTATTCTTGCCGTTGACGTGATCCGGGTTAGAGGGTAAGGTAGCTGGTAAACTTACTTTTGCTCGACTCCTAACATCCCGGCCTCAGGTTGGCAACGCACCAATACCACTAGGTGTCTCTAGGCGGCGTAATTTTCTTACCTTCAGAAAATCCGTCTGCTTGTTTGCCTTCCATTACTTATCATAAAAAAAAATACAAGAAAAAAACGAGAAGCAAAATCGATTCATTTATGCGTATTGCTATGACCAAATGAAATGGAGATTCATTTTCATATAAAAGACTAGTCGACCTAGCGAACTTCGCTAGGTCACTTCGTTTGACATTAATAACTACTAACAGTTTGTTTAAAAAAATAATGCATTGTTCTCCCCTTTTTCATAAAGTTTTACAGGTTTTTTTCATAATAAGAACCTTTTCCTGACTATGACCAACACAAGAAAAAAGATTACCAAAATCGGATGATCCTCTCAGGTGTGATAGGATGACGAAACAAAATATGCATTCATTTATTTGTATACTAGCCGACCCAGAAAACTTCGTATTGCTTGACATTAAAAGCTACTACATAATATTAATGTTCCGATAGTAGTGCAGTCTGAAGGATCCAATGTAAAACATTCCAAAATCAACGACTGCTTACAACAAAAAAATTAATTAAAAACATTTTGCAGTGGACCAAATTGTGAATCTAAACCATTCTCGAATGTCCTTAAACACACACAAAAAATTTCTTCAAAATCGCTCCAGTCGTTTGGGAGGAGTTCAGTAACAAACACATATATATATATATATATTTCTTATGTTGAAGATAATTATATAGATAAACTCTCTAGAGCAGCGCCTGCTAATAATAATTTAGCTATGAATTTCACCGGCCCATGACCTCGTTACCTGAATCAACATGGAGGATCGCTGGGGAATTTGACAAACACCGTTGTTTATCCGCCTGCTTATTGCTTGTTTCCAATGTTTATCCAAATGTTATCAACATCTCTATCCTACATCTATAGATTTGATAATTACATCATCGTGTTAATCTGGGTCCGTCTATAGAATAGACTATTTATCTTCCTGCCTGTGCAGCTTGTTTACTCGAGCTTAAGATAAACAGCAACTGGCCTTCCTGCAGCCCTAATGACGATGTCGTTTTGGTCCGGAGGATAAGGTAACGGTAGGTACACAATAGGCCTGCACATATACACACACACACACATACGCGCGCGCACGCACACGCGCACACAAACGCACACAGGATAGCGATACCTATAACATCACAGAAAAGCTGTTTGCTTTTTTCCAGACAAGTTTCATAAAAATAAAAAATATATCCCAACCACCCAACTTACCTACACACTAAGGCTAGCTCTCTAGCCACAGGACAGCGACCACCTTTATACAATGTAACACAACCTTTATACAATGTTTGTAACCATCTTTATAAATATTATTACATATATGTGTATGATATATAGGACGTTCCAAACAGTTATAATCACAGGTTCTTAACATTGGTTTGCATCCGTCTGGACCGTAATATAATCGAAATTTAATAGTCATTGGAATACTGAAACCAAGTTTCCTTCAAGGTCAGCTTTGTTGGAAGGCGTAATTACAACCGTCTGGAACTCCTATTAAAAGAGCGTTTGTTCGTTGTATTATGTATGAAAATACATACAAACTCATAATGCAGCACACAAAAATTAAAATTACCTTCACGCCCATATCCCAGAAGAAGTAGGCAGAGACACCCACGACAAGCCGAAGACACTAAGTCCCACAATGTGATAGGTGGCAAGCCTATCGCCAACCGGGCACATATTCAATCCCGATCAACATTTGTTTTACTAGAAAATTGGAAAAAACAAATTTTCTTTTTGTTGCCCGACCCGGGATTCGAACCCGGGACCTCGTGAAGTCAAGTCCAACACGTGAACCGATAGACCATAGAGGTGATAGGCAAAAATTCAAAATAATCAATAACATCAAAAAACCTACATATAGTAAACTAAGAACAACCACGATTAAGTCAGGTTTGGAAAAATCCGCATCGAAATCGGTCCATTAATTCAAAAGATATGATGTCATAGACTTACACACATACACACACCGACACGTGAAACACACAACACCGCTCCTTTTTCGTCGGGGGCTTAAAAACGTTAAAAGCTTCCTAAACATTTCGCCAGCATCGATTTTCCCGTAAGATTCGTTGTAGCAGCACATTTATTTTCCCATTAAGTACAAAAGTCTATTTAAATCCTGATTTAGTCGTCCACCAGCTTGGGTTAGCGCTGATTCCTTTCTAATTGGGCCATTTTGTTACGTAGAAATAATAATACTTGTGATAAGAAAATATACCGCTCTGTGTAATTTTATCGTTTTCCCGAAGGGAAAGAGATTAGTAGATATATTTAGCAGGTATTTGACCTACTCGTTGGACGAGTGGCTAGCGTACACGCCTAACTACGTCGACCAACCGCGAGGCTCGGGTTCGATTCCCGACGGGGGCAGTCATTTGTGTGAAGAACGTTTAGATGTCTGCATTTCCGGGTCTGGTGTATATTTAATTTATTCTGATATCTATTCAAATTTTCCTATGTATTAGAATCGTTGACTAACATCCATAATATAAGCATATAAATAGCTTATTTTGGGTTAGTTTCAATTTGTGTGACTTGTCCAGGGATATTTATTTATTTACATACATACATATCTTCACGCTAAGTCCCGTACTTGGTAGGCAGAGAGTATCGAGTGCCAGACCTCACGATCCTGACAAACCTGTCTTGCTTCCTTCACATTCATACAAACACGCCGGTTTCGGAGACTCGTGACACCACCCTCGGATAATATCTGATTGATCTGATCGTGAAATGTTAGCCTTGGTCTCCCTGGGTACCTACATTCATCCACATTCGCATTGTATATCTATCTGCTTTGTCAATCTTTCATCTGTCATTCTTTCCACATGACCAAACCAGTGGAGCATGCTCTTTCGCATTTTAACACCTACAATTTCTTTCAATCCCACTCTTTCTCGGATCTCACTGTTACGAATGCGGTCAGCGAGCGTTACACCACAGATTTTTCGTAGAGCTAAACGTTTCGACCGTATTTATTCTCTGTATTTGGTATTATAGTCCTGCCAATTTATTCCCGGGGGGGGGGCATTAGATAAAATATTTTTATAAGTACGTAGCAATCCGACATAGGTTGGAGGCGGTGTCTCCTTTCATCGAGCTCTGTAATTTAGCTAATAATGAAATACACATCGAATTCGACCAATCCGTTTAGGGGTTATAATGGCACCCTCATCCCTCACACACTTTTTTCCATCAAAGGTTTAAAAAGAAATGACCTTTTGTACTGTAAAGTATTTCCATCCATTCCATTTAGGTCAAATGTGAAACTGTCAACAAAAACCTGACTTGAAACAAAAAAACCTGTCCACAAAAAGCTTCACGGTAAATTACTTTTAACATTCTCTTTATAAGAGTTCTTTGCGACGCATTACGTTTGTCTGTTTTGAGTGCTATGTTAAATGCGACCTTTTGTAATTTTTTAATATGAATGCGATCTAGAGAATCTAGTTTTAGTCGCTAATTTCCTTAATGCAGACATTTAATTAATATTAAATTTAATTAAAATAAGGTAAAACCTTATTAGGTGTAGCTAAATTCAAATCTTAGGGTTCCGTAACCAAATGACAAAAAATCTGCCTATCTGTCTGTCCTTATGTCACAGCCGCCTTTTGTCACTATAAAAGCCGTACTATCGCAACTAGGTCATTAGTAAATATAGTACATATTATAAAAAAACAAACAAAAAGTAGTTCCGACTTAAAGCTAACAATTTTAACAGGAGTAATATACTTGGTATTATGTATCACGTCTGAAAAGGACAAGGGACTGCAACTCTGGTTCTCTGTCAATCAGGATAAGAGGAAGTGGGCTTTTAAATTTTTAATTAATTTAATTACAGATGAAAAACTAAAACAATTATAATTTTTCTTTTTATAATATAATCGTAGTTATAATAACGGTTATTTTTAAAACGTCAAAAATTTTAAACTGCAACTACAATATTAGAACTCCAAGAACGTTTATATTGTTACCTGCTGCTACATAACCCTTAATAGACGAGTCGCATTCGCCCGTGAAGAGAGAGCCGCCCGAAGTGTCGCGCACTTAGGCGCTTTTTTTAAATTAAAATGTACAATGTTTATTAGTGTTAGTTTAGGTAGAAATATAATCTAGGTTAACTATTCCAAAACTAGGGTAATAAAGTAAGTAGTCGGTTCTTATAAAATAATGTAAGTTGTTGCTATTGTTCTTCCAAAGCGTTTAAAGTTTGAAATGTGAATAAGTAAAATAACGCTATTTTTATGCTAAATTACGATAAAACGAAATCAGAGACAAGAATGTCACAAAACTAATATTTTTTTATGTTGTATGTATGGCTCCCCGCGACTACGGCCAGGTCGTCAGTCCACCGGGTGGGAGGTCGTCCAACACTACGTCCTTCGGTGCAGGGCCGCCACTCCAGAACCTTTCTTCCCCAACAGTTGTCGGTTCTGCGAGCAATGTAGCCTGCCCATATTGTGCAAATCTACCGATTAGCCAAGCCTACAGACCAGAACATAACAGAGTAATTACGGCAGAGAAAAGGGAAGGTGGTGGAATCTTTATCTAAACATGTGCTCGCCTCTTACGAGCTGCCTGACAGTGTCATAAATAAATAAATATCTCTGGACAAGTAACACAAATTGAATCTAACCCCAAAGTAAGCAAAGTATATGCTCGTGTTATAGGTATCAGTCAACGATTCTTATACATAGAAATACTTAAATAGATACAAGAATAAATTTTATAAACACCCAGAGCCGGGAACGCAGACATCTAAATGTACATCCTCCTCGCGGTTGGTCGGCGTAGTTAGGCGTGTGCGCTAGCCACTCGACCAACGAGGCGGTCGAATGCATGCGGAGATGCATGATCTATCCTACTCAGCGGAGTCGGACCAACATGGGAAAATTGAATTTTTAATAATAATTCTCTTCAATACTTAATATTTGTGATGGTTATATTTATATCTGTTTTGAATTATAGGCTGTCTGCGCTCGTGAATAATGAAGCGTTGAAGAGTATTATTAACTATTAGGTAGTATATTTACCCTTTGCGTTTAGAGCTGTAGACGCTAGCAGTAGAGAAAGAAAGGATATAGGACTTAACAGCCACAATTTCAGTGGCACAATACGAAAAACTTGCAACGTGAGGCGGTCACCCTCCAGGTAAGTTTGCAAGCGTCTAACGTGTCGACCAAGCGGTGATAAGTTTTGATGCACACTGTCTTCGTCCAAAGGAGAAGAGGGAGGGAAGAGCAAGACGGGTAAGGTATCGAGAAGAGAAGAGCTACAGCTCACGCGCAAACATAGGTCATAAATGATTATTACATTTATTTTATTATTACAGTTATTATTAATATTAGGTATTATTACATTGTTAACACTAACATACATAACACTAACTTCAAGTTTTTATTAGTGTTGTGTAAATAATGTTATTCCATGTTAACTAGGTTAACGTTGGTATATAAAACTAGTCTGTACCTAGGCAGAGGTGCTACTTTATTATGCAGTAAAGTCTGTGATGACTCGCCAGTAACAATAATATCGCTTTGCGATTTCGAGCCACCATAATAGCCACCATAAAATGGTGAATAAGATTTTGTACTTTCAGGTTATCGTAGGTGTACTGGTTGTACCTCTGCCTACATTTTCGGGTTGACAGGCGTTTTTGTATTTTTTTTATTAAAAGCACTTGCTACTGTCGTATTGCACAAGGGTAAATAATAGTAGACAGATTTACGCAAGTGACCTAATTTCCCATCTTTAAAGTAGCGACACACTGGCAACATTAATTGTATCTTTAGGGATTCGGGTAGGTATTTAAAAGTGATAAAAAGGCTTATTTCAAGTTTTTAATAACCGAAGCTCGTCAGTCATCTATATAATAAAAAGTGTTACTTTTGATACAAATGTCGCTAGCGAATAAAAATGAACTCTTCTGATTAATTGAGTTCGGGTTCTCAATTAAAACTCAACTGGAAAATGAATGGATTGCAAACGCTGGTTAACACGTTTGAGTAGTTTGAGAAAGGAACAGAAGTAAGGTTTAGGCCACTACAGAAATTCAACACAAATGTCAAACTATATATACACATCCTTTTTTCTATGATATTGGAAGGCAAACAAGCCGACGGATTTTCCGATGTTAAGAAATTCACGCCGTCTAGAGACACCAAAGATGGTAATGGTGCGTTGCCAACTTGAGGCCGGGATGTTAGGCCTCGAGCAAAAGTAAGTTTACCGGCTACCTTACCCTTCGAACTGGAACACGTCATGACCTTATGGCGGCAGGAATAGGTAAGGCGGTGGTACCAATCCGGGCGAGTCGCTGCTAAACTCTACCACCTAGTCAGATGTCGCGGTGTTAATGACGTTGAGCCTATGCTCGCCTTTTACGAGCTGCCTGGCAAGGAAGGCAGATGGTCTATTCTACAAAGGAGTCCGGACCAACACGGAGAAATGAATTTAAAATGGTGAATAAGATATAGTACTTTCAACGTTGTTCCTCTTCCTACATTTTCGGGTTTACATTCACACTATTGCCCACACTCTTCTTTCCACATCCGCCGTGTATCTTCTATCCCTGTTGTAATCACCAAGATATACAATTTACTTTAAAAATACAGATTTAGTCTGTGGTACTATAAGTACAGTAAATAGTACCGACATCCACGCGGACGGAGTCGCGGGCGGAAGCTAGTACAATAGTACAGTAAATGTTAAATAGAAACCTTCCTTATGAATTATATTTTTTATTAAAACAATTTTTTGCGGAATATATATGGAAAGATGTAATTACAACCACCACATGGAAAAACATGTTCTGAATGACTGATTTATCATCGCCAAGGAAAAATCGTTAGAGTTACAGCCGTGAAAATTGTTGAATATGGTCGTTTTATTGAGTAGACACTCACTAAGATTACAATTTTGGAAATTACCCCTAAAAGGGTGAAAAAAGTTTGTATGGAAGACCGTTTCTTTTTTTTAAGTTAAACATACAACTTTATTTTCGGGCTACTTAAATGAGCAGCTAGATATTTAAATGTTTCTGGAAATTCTACCCCTAAAGGGGTCAAATAGAGGTTGTAAGTTTGTGTGAAATTCATTATTGGTGATCTATAATCCATCGTATATAAATTATTAAAACGCTTCAAAAACTCGATACTCCTTTCATTGACCGATAATCTGCGAATACAAAGTATCATTTTATTTAGGTGTCACAGAAAGGGAACTCATGTTAAAATGTGTTTAATTAAGTGACAAATCGTAAATTTAAATT
>NJDC01058257.1:0-18457 GCA_002245475.1 Calephelis virginiensis
ACTTGGCGTGAAGATATGTATGTATGTATTCTTCCTATTCATCATAATCATTCCGGCATTCATTCTCAACTTTTGGTGTGGGAAAAAGGGACCACATTCCTACTTTTACTTCTCCACGGTCCAGAGTTCAGTTTTCGATAATCATCACCACTGTAATGTCTATGGTGTTTATAAGCCACGGTTGTTTCTTGCCGTCAGCCTACCATGAACGCTTATAGCAGTATTATATCCATGTTGCTAAATGTCCATTTATAAGAGCAACTTTATGGCATACGTTTAAGGCCCACCAGCTCTGGTAAGCCTTGTGGTTGCATGCTGTCGTTATCATAAATAATAAGCCTCATAATGTGTCTGTTGTTTGGATGTGT
Source organism: Calephelis virginiensis (assembly GCA_002245475.1). Taxonomy (NCBI): domain Eukaryota; kingdom Metazoa; phylum Arthropoda; class Insecta; order Lepidoptera; family Riodinidae; genus Calephelis; species Calephelis virginiensis. The sequence goes on from NJDC01058257.1 coordinate 369, forward strand.
CTACAAAGACTCTGTTTCAGATTAACTAACTCAACTACGACGCTCTGTTGTAAATTTGGTGTCTTTAGAGTTTAGACGACGCGTGTTTCCTACCTTCAAATTATTTTTTTGTTTGGCATTTGTCTGGGTGCTTTAGGCAACACAATTGCTTACTTTGGGAATAGATAAATTAGTGTGATATGTCCGTGGATATTTAATCAATCGTAAAAAATCGTTAAGAGCCGCAAGCTTGCTTCGAGTTTAAATTAATTGAAGTTTCCATATTTTAGTAGCTAATTCAAAGTTAACCGTTTATCAGAAACTCGCAAGCGAACCTCATACAGTTTAATGATATAATACATTATACCAAAGACAATATATATTTACTAATCTCTGATTATACAAATTAAAAACACGAAAACTAAGCGATCAAAACGTACTAGTTTGTCATATCTAATATCTATGTAGGTACCTATTATATAACGTTAACCTGTTATCTTAGAAAATATAAGATAATGAGCACGTACATGCTTTTTGTCCGTTTGTTTTACAGTCCCACCTACATTTTTACTAATATAAATATACCAGTTCCATATGATTAAAACTGGGTTAGATCTTAAGGTGATGGTGGTAGTGAATCATTCGTTATCTGAAGGTAGCCGACTGTCTCAACATTGTTTTTTTTTTGAAAAATGACTTAAGTGTTGCCAACCACGTGGTTTTTATAATTTAACCGGGCTTTGCCTCGCAATCGCAAGCAGTAGCATATTTTTATGTGACCAACGGCCAATATTAATAACCTATCTAAAGATAAAGATATGCCTTGTAGTTTTGTTGTTAAGATGTTTTTGTTAATTGTTGAAAAATCTAACTGATCTAAAATATGACGATCTCTTATCTGAGATAGGTTACTAATATGACCAATATAAGGCAGAGAACAAGCGTCAAGCACACAGCTCTCTTGATGGTCTTGATAGTTTTGCATTGTCATCTGATTTGCATGGGCATGCAAAATGTAGCCCAATCGGTAACCGGAATTCAATTTGCAAGATTCCATCCAGACCGTCATAAATACATATAGTAGTACTATTTAAATTATGCGCTTCGTCTATATTCGTCTAGCTTCGGAAATCCGAATGTATTTTAAATATATCTATATAGAGTTGTTATTACATAATTGATAATTTCCCTTAAATTTAGCCTCTGTGGTCTAGCGGTCCGGGTGTTGGACTTGACTGCATGAGGTCCCGGGTTCGAATCCCGGGTCGGTCAACATAAAGAAAATTGGAATTTTTCCAATTTTATAATAAAAAAATGTTGGTCAGGATTGGAAATGTGCCTGGTTTGCGATAGGCTTGCCACCTATCACATTGTGGGACTTTGTGTCTTCCGGCTAGTCGTGGGTGCCTTGGTTGTACCTCTGCCTACCTCTTCGGGGATATGGGCGTGAAGATACTTTTTTTTAATTTAGATTAGGTCAGGCAATTAAAAAATAAAGTATAAAGCCAATTAAAAAATAGTAAAAAAAAAAGTGTCAAGCCGAAGCGCATAATTTAAATAGTAGTACTATACCTAGGTACCTACGTCGCAAGTTTTGTAGAAGTTTTTGTAGTTGTTTTGTCAGTCGGTCTTCGCCGACATCTTAAATGATTGTTACTAAAATGAAAATCTCAACTTCGGTTGTTAGTTGTAACAATTTGATGTTTTTGTTGATTAAGGATATTTATTATGCAATAAGTTGTGTCGTTTATCATAATAGCTACCTACGCTTATTTTCTATTGTTACGGACATACAACTTTTAAATGACATTATTATATTCATGTCAAACAATAAGTAGGTTTAATATGATTGTTTTATGAAAACAATGGATATTTATGTAGATGGCTGTTTTCTTTGTATATAATTTCAATTTTATCTGTTAGTGTTATTAAGTTGTGAGACCAATACTTGCGTAATAAATACAATTTAACACACACACTTCTGGTAGGTAGACTGTGTAGTCTATCAATGTTACTGGAAACCACAATTGTATCGAAGCACAGGTACCTACATACTACCAAAGACAATATATTTAATAATCTCTGCTACTACTAATTTCTATTACTTAGGAACCTAGTACCTACTTAGTAGTTATTTTTTGCTTCCTTCAGGGCAGGGTTTCCCTAACTTATATGTACTGTGACGCCCTTAGGACGTATTAGTTTTTAAAGAAGACCCTTAACCCATTCAGTGTCAGAGGAGCGCGGGGAAGGGGGGATTAAAATAACTACTCATTTCTTCCAAAAAATTGCAAAATCATTTTGCTCGTATAATTGGTACGAGTACAACAATTATTTAGTTAAAAAATAATAGTTTGCATGATTTAATGTCTGTGACTCAGTATTTTTTTTAAAAGCTAACAATGAGTTATTTAACTTTGTAATTGATGTTGTCGTTCTTAACAAATAATGTAGTTAAGTCTACGGGAATAAAGTGATGTCTCAGATTGGGACAAAAAGAATGGAATGGGCCACAAATAGCCATTATTATTATATATACCTACCTGTCAAGATTCTCCGAAACCGTCGTGTTTGTATGAAAAGGGTAATGAATGTCAAGGAAGCCAGACAGATTTATCAGGGTCGTGAGGTCTGACACTCGATACTCTCTGCCTACTCCGTAACTTGGCGTGAAGATATGTGTGTATTTATGTATGTATAATTTTGTAAAATTTTTTAGCAATGTCAAAGGAGACATACCTACATGTGCTGCTTAACCTTGCGGTCTTTATTAAAAAAGGGCGCAACAACATTTTTTATTAAAATTGAGTAATAAGTATGTATACATAGACGGATAGGCACTTTTTCCTGATTATGAATATGTATAACTCAATTTCGAGAAAAATGTTAGTTGTGCCCTTTTTAATTAAGACTACAGTGTGTTTTAATTTTAGCATTTTGCCCTGTTTCTACAAAATTTAAGTTGTAGAAATTTATCGAAAGCACAGGGCAAATGCTAGAAATAAAAGAAATTGAGAGAAACAAAAGTTATGGTCATTATAAAATCTGAATTTCGTCTGTAACTATAAACTCATTTAATAGTTTATACGGAATTGTGTAGCTATAGGACATAAATATTACGGTCGTAAACAGTAAGAAAGGAATTAAAAATTTCGCCACGGAAGTTCAAAGCATCAAGTGTATTCGTAGACAAAAGTATGCAGGTTCAAATTCTGTCTGAGGTGAAATTTTTTCTGTCTTTAAAAGTTGTAGAAATACTGCAGTATATGCGTCAGAGTTCAATAAACTGAATGACTGGAATTAATTATTTAATTACAATATTAACATAATGACGGAACTATGTTTTTCAGTTGCTTAACATAGCCCTTCTAATGCGGTAACTTCTATTACAAATAAATAATTAATTATTTATATAATTTGTAATAAGTAGGTTCTTAGAACTGATATAATGATGAAGTTCCGCCACTTGAGAATGAGAACAGTTGTACCATATTAATATTACTTCCTTTCTGCCAGGCAGCTCGTAAAAGACGAGCATAGGCTTACGCTGTGACTTCTTAGTAGGTGGTAGAGTTTAGAAGTGATTCGCCCGGATTGGTACCACCGCCTTACCTATTTCTGCTGCCACGTCAATGCTTGCCTTTGACGTGTTCCGGTTCGGAGGGTAAGGTAGCCGGTAAACTTAATTTTGCTCGAGGCCTAAAATCCCGGCCTCAACTTGGCAACGCACCATTACCACATTTGGTGTCTCCAGTCGGCGTAAATTTCTTACCATCAGGAAATCCGTCTGCTTGTTGCTGCCTTCCAATATCATAAAAAAATACGATCGTTCTCTCAAAACCATACACATCCATACATATTATACTTAAAAAAATGTGAAAAATCCCCGTGTTGGTCCGGGTCCGACCTCCTGGTGGGTCCAGGTTCGCTGAGTAGAATAGACCACCTGCCTCTTTACCAGGCAGCTCGTAAGAGATGAAAACAAGACCCTCTGTGGTAGAGTGCTTTGCAGCAGCTTATCCTGGTAGGGATCCACTGCTTTACCACATTCTGCCGCCATAATTACTCTGTCATATTCTGGTCCCGAGGGTAGGATAGCAAGTAGATTTGCACCATAATCTAACATCCTCGCCGCGGGACAGTGACGCACCTGTAACATCTGTAGTGTCTATAGGCTACGGTTATCTCTTACTATTAGGAGACTCGTGTGTTTGTTTGCTGACCTATCACATAAAAAATATACTCACTACAACTCCAAACAAGTTCGACGCAGAAAAACATAAAATAAAAAAGTATAACTGCAAAATACCGACTTTATATTATAATGATGTCATCTAAGAAAAAAAAAGTAAAAAAACACAATCTAAATAATAATCTAAGATCTAAGTACAGAAAATAATCTCTTTTAAATTTTTAATAATTAAACTTCTCGATTTTTATTAGATCTAGACTTGGCAATGGGATCCTCTCGGAAATGCGCTGTTTCAAACAAACGAAAAGTTTTCACATCGGTTCAGAAATGACGAAGAAAACGAAAAATGTAGGTAAACAAATGTAGGAGTCGAACAATCTTCTTTTCCGGAAGTCGGTTAAAAAAAAACTAAGCACATTTATAAATCTGAAACAGATCTCATAGCTTCAATAATCTAGTGGATCTAATGTAGATTCTTTTAGATCTACTAGATTAGTGAGGAGTTGATATATATACATGGCCAAATCCCTTACGGAATAGACAGAGTAAAAAAATCTCAAGTACCAAATCTCACGCTTTTGACAGACCTGCCTGGCTTTTTTTGTATTCATTACTACTTTCATAAAGACGCGCCGATTTCGGAGACCAGACTTCTTTACACCAGCCTCGGATACTACCCAAATGATTATATCGTGTCCAAATGAAAATAAATCGTGGATCACGATTTATTTTGATCGTGGGGTGGGCCCTATTTTGTTTTGAGTAGTTTATATTCACGTCCATCTATACAAAGATTCTTGTGACGCGTGTATATAATTCTAAAAAATACCACCGGATCGGAACGCGGCCACACACTCAGCGGCGGAAACAAACTCAGCGGGCTTGTCTTTTTTTCTTATAAATATAATCTAATAAGTACCTAAATCCAGACACAGACACATTCGCATTGTATTTCATAAGTACTACCAAAGACAATATATATATTTACTAATCTCTGGTACTACCAAAGACAATATTTACTAATCTCTGGTACTACCAACTATGTATTAAGTAAGCTATATCTGGATTTATTTAGAAAATGAAGAGATCATATTATATTTGTTTAGATTACTATACCTACAGTCTACTAGATTAACATAACATTTAGTATGTGTATTCCGGTTGCAATAACAAATAATGCTCTTTGTATCGACTATTGTGTAACCTTTTGTAATTGTTAATTTGTAGATTAGTAACGATTGCATGTTCCAGATAATGTAGGTATAATGTTGTCGGCCTTTGAAATGATGATATCACTAATTGGAAAAATATTGTTCTGTTTTTTTCTTTAAAGATAAAGGTTTTATTTTCTTTAAATGCTAAATTATAGTGCATAGGTAAGCATAAGAATCTGATTGTATATTTATAAATTATTTGATTTTTTTACTCGTGCAAGTTAGTTTTTAACATACGCAGATTTTTAGTTGATTCATGAAGTTTAGGAAGGTAGGTATTTGCATTAAAGCGGTTTGTATTTTTTTTTAGTAGGTAATTCGTTAGATTGCGTGACAACTTAAGGGTTTACCTTATAGGTATTAATAATCTGTATGTACCTACATTAGTTTTAAGCAAACAAATTTATTCCGGGATAGAATCGATCGACATTTTATAGAAACCACAATTAATGCTTTCATGACTAGGAATAAGGCCATAATCGCAACGAGACTAGGAAAAAACAACACTTTTTTTAGACCGCCTCGAAAAAAGGTGGAGGTTCCCAATTCCATTCTTTTTTATTTTTTTGGTTGTTTGTTACGTGATTACTCAGTCAATAGCCAACAGACTCTGTTGGTTCGTTTTTAGAAATGTAGGTCATGAGTTATTTTGGACCATTTCGGAATCATTTGCTATCTTTCAAAAAAAGAATTAACCAATCACGACTGTTTTGTACTATGTACCTGTTAGTGACGTTTGGCGCCATCGAGAGAAAAGATAATAAATAAATGGTAATATCCCTGGACAAATTGCAAGAATTGAATCTAACCCCAAAGTAAACAAATTTGGTAGTACCTATAAGCTTGTGATATGGGTGTTAGTCACCGATATTAATAGGTAGGTACACAGAAAATACTTACATGGATACCAGAATAAATTTAATAAGATGGTCGTGTCTATTTGGTAATTATTGAATTTATGTTCATATGAGTGAAATTATCAATTTTGGCGGCATTTTGTACAATTTTGTTTAGTGTAGGTGCACAAATGAATGAATAATGAAAAAATTAGTGTATCGTGAATTTCCTCGTTGCCGTTATACGAGTATATATCTCGTATAAAATCGGTTTTTGCAATTTTACCGCGCATAATTATTTAAAGTTGTCAATATACTGCGGCATAAAGTTAGTTGCGTTGGCTAGTTGTAAATAATTATCAATAGTTAAGATTTCATTGAGTCTATTTGGGGCAAGATAACAGAAGAAATCTATTTGTTTAACTCAAACAGGTGAGTAACCAAGATAATATAGACACGTGTCCCGTCGGTAGGTTTTTAAAAGATAAATGACGGGGCAATGGGGACATAATTGCTATAAGAATTAGTGTAATGTTAAGTATTGTGCCTATTTATAATTAAAGACGATAAATTTATTCATTAAAGATGAGATTAACTGACATTAAAATACGTATTTTTTGTTGTGTATGTATATGTATGTGTTTTTTTTACGTAAAAGAAAAATGTATTAAGTTTTAGGGAAATGTTTTGGTAGGTAAAGTCTGTAGTATTCGCATTGGGGCGAATAAAATTTTCATGAGAGGCAGAGATTAGCCGATGTCGTCAATGTATGTTTCTGGGTTAAGTTTAATAACGTGTTATACTGCCAAACATACTTATATTAAATTAGTCCTATGTTAGAAACTAACTTCGAGTTAAATATTTAACCCAGGAACGTGCAAGTGGGCCTAAGTAGACTAAGTAAGTGATTAAGTAACTAAGTAATTGAAAATATTGTAGCTTCGATTTTAGTAAAAAAAAATTAATTGTTAGCTGGACTACTTAACTGGATTCTGACCTTGAAGTCCAGTGAATAGAATAGACCATCTACCTTTATAACAGGCAGGTTAAAATATAGTCACCAATAAGATATCTGGTGGTAGAGTGGTGTGCAGCAACTTATCCGGGTAGGGATCCACCACCTTACCTACTCCTACCTCCATAATTAATCTGTCATGTACCATGTCCGGAGGGTAACGTAGCCGCTAGACTTAGGGTACAAAACAGACTGGATCTGAGATCTCAATTACATTTTCTGGAGCACGTAGTAGTAATTAATATTAACATTGCGTGGTCTGCCATTGCAGAGGAAATTGCTGCTGTTTCCCGAGGGTACCCGTCACTCCGGTGACAAGTTGCTGCCATTCAGAAAGGGTGCTTTCCACGTAGCTGTGGACGCTGGGGCTCCAATCCAGCCTGTTGTCGTCTCGAAGTACCATTTTGTGGATTCAAAAAGGCATCGCTTTGGTTCAGGTACCTATTTGTCTTTTTTTTTGCAAACGACACGAACATGACGAATGTCTCTAGTTTTAAGGATCATTTTTAAAAATTACACGAATAATTATTGCTTTTTTTTCACAGTTCACAATACATTGACGGTGATAGAGATTAGGTATTAGACATCGACAAATGCTGATTAAAATAAATACTTTCTTATAAAACGTGTCTGGTATTCGCTTCTGTGATCTACGGGTCCATTCTTATTTTTTTATTTTCTAAAAACGGACTTAGTTGTCGATAGGTTTGCCACTTCATGGGTGCCTACTCCTTCAGGCGTGAAGATACTTTTACATTGAATATTTAATTCACAACCAAGTTGATTATATCAACAAATCAGCATTAGGGAGGAGCAGTGTGCTTGTTCCCTGTCTTATTAAATAAAACAATTGTAAAAGCTTTTGTTTATGAATTGTTTTTTAGGCGCTTGATTAAAATATGTCAGTGCCTGAAAAATTGCAATGACAATTTGTCATTTTGTTTTTAAAATATCGTTATTTTAATTGATAGCACAAGATTACAGGAGTGTCGTATAGAAACAAAATTAGTTACTTTGTTCTTGTCTTATCGAATAAAATAATTATGAAATCTGTTGTTTTATTAATTTGTCTTTTAAAAAATAAAATTTAAAGCTATGGTTTTTTGGGCGCTTTATTATATGTCAGTGCCTGAAAAAATGCAATGGCAATTTGACGTTTTCATTTTAAATTGTTACTTTAATTGATACGCCCAAGATCATAAGAATGTAGTTTATAATAAAATTAGTTACTTAGCATCACATTAACGTCCTAAGTCCGGTTGTTTTTATATTATTTCTAAATAATGATGATTGTTGCGTAGAATAGTTACCTTCATTCTTATAGGTACTGGGGTTTTTCATTATTATTATTATTTACTGTACATAATTTTTTGACAAAGAAAGCAAGGTTTTTACTTGGCTGAGAAATTTGAAAGGATCAATAAAATAGTATATTTACCCGTATTGTTATATATTTGCTGTTTATGTGATCTTATACTTATTTATCCGATTTCTTATTAAAGTTTTACGCGGAATCATTGTGTCAGTCATACCAGAGATTAGTTATATATATATTGTCTTTGGTCATACAGATTAAACAATTAAGTTATTTTTCATTATTACAATCAGTCCAGTGTTGTTACTATAAAAGTTTGAATAAATTTAAAATTTTATTTTTTGTATTAGGTGACTAATTGCTATAGGTATTGATACTTTATGGTACACCCTAGACGCGGTAAGTCGCTCTAAAACTGGAATTTCAAGCGTCTTAAGGTTTTGGGCAACTCTTTACCCTTCAAACCGAAATACTTACATAGCGAGCATCGAAATTACGTCGGTAGAAATAGGATGAGACAGCGGGTACGTAGGTTTCCATAAAAGCAAATGCAGGACTTTGCCCTCTATGGACTTTAAATCCAAATAAGCATGGTTTGAATTTAACCAAATCGTATTTTTTTTCAGGTGAAATTATAATAACCATATTACCATTGGTTGAAACGGATGGCGTCAAGAAAGAGGATATCCAGCCTCTAATAGATGTTGTACAAGCTAAGATGCAAGAAGAGTTTACGCAAACGTCGGAAGAAACGAGGCGTCTGTCCCTGAAAGAGCATTAAAAGGTATGAACTTTTTCTAAGTGGTTTTTTTTTGTGTAAGAGGTGAAAAACGAGTAAGTCGTTCACCATGGTAAGTGACCGTCACTACTCACGGACACCCTTAACATCCACTTCAAGATACAGTTTAATGAAACTATGCCAAGACAAGCAATCTCCCTATATGATGATACCAATATAGCCAACGTAAAGTTTAATCCTCTTAACATACAGACGCATCTCTTCTCTGCTAAAAAATCATTTTAACTTACCCTCACACTTTCTAGGGTAAATTTTAATCCAAACAAATCGTGATGCCAAAACTTTGAACCCTATTTATGAAAATTGCGCGGACGCAGGAGCATAAAATTTGCCACACTTATAATTTATGTGTAGGAGAAGTGCAGAACGTTAATATTTTTCAATATTAATGCTTATAAAGTACATTAATTCAAAAATAAAACTTTACACACACTACATATTTGACACACACAAACAAATATATTGACGATAAAGATCACAGATGGCGCACTAAAAAGTTTGGAAACAAAGTAGTTGGTCTTGAGAAATGAAGATGGCGTTCTTATCAACAAGATATTAAAATTTATTATGGTTGAATTTCGACCAACGGGCGACCACTAGTCTTAAAAATACTAACGTGAAGGCCAAAACCTAAAGAAAGAAAGAAAAAAACTTGCCCGGGTAGGGATCCACCGCCTTGCCAATTTCTGTTGTCCATAGTGTTCCAGTCTAGAGTGTAGGGTACCCGGTAGATTTGCACATGAGACTCAGATATGAGCGCAGGCAGCAGGATGCAAGAGGGTTCAACTGCACCCCCTGTCCGGAAAGAAAGTAGATAGAAAAAATTACATGACTGAACTTGCGGGAGAGTAATGCTTTTCGAGACTATGTATGCATGTATGTTTGTGTTCGTATGTAAATATGTATGTTGCTATACACACATGTTTATTTCGATGTTTTATATTAGTTAACAGTATGTATAGATGGAGATGCACCCCCGTGAAAATAATCCTGTTGACGCCCTTGGACCCAGATACATTGGAGCCCAGTTTGCTAAATGTGTAGTCACTTTAGCGACTCCACATTTTTACCGATATGGGAAACGTCTAAAAGTCACTTGATCATACGCGAGGGCATCAGTAGGGTTACTCTTGAATCTCGATATCATGCGAATCGGAAATTGGAATCGTATATGTTAGCGGATTTTTAATATTTAGTTACAAACAAATTCAACGAATAGGATATTAATAATTTATTGTTTACTATTTAATAAATGTTAATAATTCGCCAGTATTGTGGTCAAGAATACCTAAAATGACATACTCGATTTCAATTTACAATAATGCATGAATCGAGCTTCGAGAGTAACCCTACAGATATTGATAACGTATATGCCTAATGAAAAAAAATAATGAAGAAAGAAGACGAGGTCTTTAAGCGGTTTTCGCTACTGCAGCACCGGGGAAATCTCTTAGGAACCTTTGCCGTTTTGGATGTTTGTAGGTAGTTCACATACTGTTCTTATATTTTGTACTGACATTCAAATTACTTTAGGTTGTTACAGTATGATATTCAATAATATCATTTGTCAGTAATTTGTGTCATACTAAAGAGTTTTTCAATTGCCGCGGGTAGATTTTGATGGCCTGTCGTCGCCATTTTGTTTTGCTGACATCTGTCAAATAATTTGTTTATTATTCATTTATTTATGCCAAATCATTTAAACAGCACGTTCAAATGTGAAAACTTCATTAGCGAAATCAGTATTCGTTAAAGGTGAAGTCTGCGAAAGCCGAGTTTTTTGCGCGGCGCGGATTCGACTGCCTCGGGTTTGCTTTACACTTTCAGTTTCACTTTAGGGACCGCGGCGATGTTCTTGACCGATCTTGCGTTCCTTGAACGTACGAGTCTTGACCTATTGATTATTGAACCGATCGTCTTAAATTCGGCCACCAAATGTTAAAGAGCCGGCTGTGAAGGGCCGATTACGTTTACCGTAATATGGGCGCAATGCGAATATTCACTTTAACGAACACTGATTTTGTTAACAAAGTTTTTACATATGAACGTGCTGTTTAATCGTATAACCTGCCATGATGAGTTGTCATAAGTAACTGATATATGTATAAGTTAATTTGCCCCATTCTGGGGCCGGCTAAGACCTTTAGGCCATGCTGCCACGTCTTCCGTATTAATTATTTCTTATACAGTCATTAGTCCAATGTCTTCCGTATTAATTTTTCTTATACAGTCATTAGTCACTATTTACAAAGTCACGTCAGAGTCTTGAGTAAAGCGGTGGTCACTTTACACAAGCTCACTTGGGGAGATTTGGCGGCAGCGAAGAAATTCACGATACACTAATTTCTTCATGATTATTTCATTTGTGCACTTTCACTGAACAAAATTAATCTAATTCCCACCTAAATTAACTAATTTTACTCATAATTTACACTAAATTTAATAATTGTGACAAAATTACGACCATCTTCATTCACGATGGCGCCAAAACTCCTCATAAGTAACTAAATAATAAACAAAAGATTTGACAGATGTCACCAAAACAAAATGGCCTCCACAGGCTATCAAAATCTACCCGCGCTAACTGAAAAACCCTATACGTTTACTATATATTTCGCAAACGGTATATTATGTTATGTGGAATATATGATTGGAAATATTGGAACAAATAACCACGTACCTAACGTGGTTAATAATAAATAATATTAAGTCAAGTTCAAACCACAGACTATTAAATTATGAATTTTGGTGTATACAGCTGCGTAGATTGTCAAAAAACATTTGTTTCTTTTTCAGATATTCTTCTAGGCAAGAACTGAAAAACGCAGCTGTGATAATATAAGTGTCTGTGGTGCAAGCAAATATAACATTATTGTTAGTAAATTATAACGTACATCAATAAATTATTTTCTAAAGAGTTTTTTTTTATTCAAAGACCATGTTCTTCCAAATTTTATTTTTGCTCTGCATTCCATTAAAACACATTTAACAAAAATAAATTTGTTCTTAAGATATACACAGGTTTCTAAAACATATCACAATATTCAAAGTTTATATTTTATATTATAAAAAGTTAATAATAAGTATTATAAGATGCCCAGGTAGAGAATAAGCCAAAAGTTTTTTCACGTTAACCAAATAGTAAAATCACTTACTTCGCAACGTCCTCGATCAATCAAACAGCTTGATTAATAATTTTCTGCAATTCAATTGGTCAAGAACATTACCAGATTGATGACGTTATTATTTAACGCGAGCGATATATATGTATAAATAAAAATTTTGCTTATTTTTGCAGCTTCTGTACTTGGGTATTATGAAAACAAAACATTCTGTGAATTTCCATCTTTGTAAACACTTAAAATACTTAAGTTTTCCAATTTCTTTCATAAAAGAAAATTAGTATCGATTACTAGTTTAGAAAAGTAGTTTTAATTTTTATCAACGATTTAGTTGCTTCAAATCCCTTACGAGACTATAGAAATATCAGCGCCTCTAGCGTTTCATAAGACAACCAAAACTTTGTAATCGTTTAAATATGTCAACATAATACCGACATTTTTTTATGATGTTTTACGTCACAGTTAAGCTTTACTATTTGTAGGTATCTATATCCATGAGTGATTTGTATGTTAATATACAAACTTTTATATTAAGAAGTGAATATGGAGGAATGATGCATAGTGTAAAAGAAATTAGTAGTTACATCAACTAAACTTACTTTAGGTATATGTCATAATTTTTCAATAGAACAAAAACGAAAGAGATGAAACATTTAAGACATGTCAGATTAGTCCAGACATGTCAACTCGTAATGATTTCATCAATGTTTACCGTGTAATAAATCCAAAGTTTGTAGAAATCTCATGTACAAACTAATCTGACAGCGCTAAAAATGTTTTGTTTCTATCTATGACTATCGTTGAAAGAAGATAGCGATAATTTAAATTAGTATAGCGAGTGCGCTCATTTAATTTGTAAGTAAAATCTGTGTTTTTACATTTTATCTTAAGGAATTGTTTCTGTTCTGTTGACTTAAGGTTGGCTAGTATAGAATGCTCAATGCATCAAGCTCGCATGTCGTGTAACGTTAGGAATAGAAGTGCATATAACTAAGTTAAACTAATTAACTTTTTGGTATTAAAATCATAAAAATCGCAATGAGATCATTGCATGTGCGAGCGCATGTTATATTTTGAGCAGCCTAAATATGAATATTATTTAAGATTATACATCATATATACAATATACATTAGTAAAGATTTTGAAATCGATATTTCGAAAAAAATTACACATTACTAGAATACTGATAAATCGAGCTATTTGTTACAAATTGTATTTTAGATATAAAAAAAATTTAAATGTGAAATTAGTTTTTATTAAAACCTGGATTTTTTTGTTTGTCTTTCCTTTTGCTTCGTATAGACAGATATAATCCAGATGATTCGTTGTAACATTGAAGTGAGGAGATGAGATGTTCCGATGTAACAGTAAATTATTAATAATATTTCGTTGTGTGAGGACTTCCAGGCCCCAAACAATTATATTGATTTACTTTAGTTATATATTGCATATTAGAATAAATCAGCCTATATTAGTCCAATAAAAGGTAGTATGCCATAGATTTTTTTTTTAACAAAAACTAATAACATTATTTTCTTTTTTCCACCTCTAATAGATGCGTTTCGTTTTGTAATACCTATATTTAATATTATTATACAACACACATACATACATAATGGTTAAAGTTTACACAAACATAAACCGAATTTTCATATTAATCTAAAATACATATACAATAATACATGTATAATAAATTACTTTCTATGAATTCTTAGAAGTGAGCTTCTTTAAAAGAAGTTTTTCTTAAGACAGCTATTATTTAGTTGAATCGTTGTGTAGTGTAAAACGAGAAGAAAATACTTATTAACAACCATCTGTGAGGACTTCCCTTCTTATAATGTCGATTTCAAGACATTATAAGAACTTATTTAAAGGCTTATAATATAATAAGGTAAATGCAGCTATTACCCACTCACCGACAATAACATCCATTTAACTTATTTTCATTTCTTTCTTTTTTTAGAAATATTTATGATAAAGATTGAAAATAAGCTACGCTTTATGTATTGCGCGCATAGTTTGTTTACAATCTTTATCATAAATCTTTCTTGTAATAGCTGCATTTACCATACGTAGGTATTCGAAAAGTAGACTAGACGAATACTTACCTATAATTTAGCATGGTGTAGTAAGTTTTTTAACTGAATCTAATGACATTCTTTTATTCTATAGCTTTTATCCATGCCTAATAAATAAAAGTAATATCTATATACCTGCACGCGATCTTATAGACCTGTTACATATCTACCGTCTTATTAATAAACCTAAGTAAAGTATAGTAAGGAATGAGTCGGCTTTCTCACAGTACAAATATAGAACAGTATGGAAGCCACCTACAAATGTTCGCAATGACACATTCACACAAACTTGTGCATCGACACGCTCCCTAGGTGCTCCATTCGCGAGTGCCATGTCAAGACGAGTCGTCACTTTGTTATTGGTTTCCACGATCTTTTACATCGTACGTATTCGTCCTTTGCTGGGAATAACCAACGCCATGAGATATACTACTTATAATATTTCACTACACAGCAGTAAATGCCAACTAATTAGTAATTTATCAACTAGGCTTACTTTCCATACTGTTTCATATTTGCACTGTGACTTCGTATTACATTGAATGTACTATATCTAATGTCAATTTAAGCTTTGGAACAGTACTTTAGTCTATGTTTATAAATAAGACGGCTAGAAAAACGTTAAATAAATAATAAATGTTGCAGCTAGCGGTAACAACAAATAAAAACTTGTGTGTCGGCCTTAAGGACCGCGGGTATATCATTATTTTGGAAAATATATCTTGCTATCGTTTTGGGGTAGAGTGATATATATATTTATTACATGAATGTTTAAATTATTGTTCAACTGCACTCACTATAATCACAACACCGAACATCATCATAGTAATATTCAATTTAAATATACTAATTTAACATCTGAGCATATAAGTTACAAAATGTCGATAAAATGTTACACTAGCACATTAAAATCTACAGTAGAACCAGTAAACCACTTCTAAATATTAATAAAGATTCGAAAATACTTAGGAAATGTATTAAAAGTTTCATTACAAAGCCTTTAAAGTTTAAGGTCCCAACATTTATGACACATTAAAATTTTTTGATTTTCAAAACGTCTATTAAATTTGGCAAATAGTAGTTGATGACTAATATAAAAGTGTCTATAATCTATAATTCTTTAAAGTTATAAGCTTTTTATATGAAATTATTCCTATTAAAATCGAATATATTAAAGCTAGGCTCTAGCTAAGTTTACAAAAGAAGTAACAATATACAACCGTATTCATGAAACTATTAAGAGTGCTTGCCAGTTCAATCTACGCGCCAAGTAGGGACAGAAAAAGGAAAATGTTGCCAGATATAGGAATGTATTTACCCTCACGTTATATAAAAATCCATTATCACTAATGAATTAATTAAAAAATACTTAAAGGTTTCACGTATATTTTATAAATAAAATGGTGTTTTATAATAGTTAGTACCTCGATCTTAAACCGCGCTTCAAATTACTTCAGAAAATAACAGAGCTTATATTTTCCAAAATAGAGACAAATACCGTGCCTTTAGGGTAATTACAGCGTGTCTGGTAACATTTGGCAAATGTCAAGATACTTCTAATTTTTTTCCGCGCAAAGTTAACTGGAGAACACACTAGATTAGCCATTGTTCTTGTCAGTACACTTTCTTGTCAAAATAACAGGAACAATAGTTTAATGTTTTACTATTGTCATGAATAACGGGTAATAATATAAATAAGCTATATAACTATTTATTAAATTTCTAAATAGCTTGGGTATAGTAATTTATGTTAAGTAAAATTTAAAATAGTTTTTATATTTTTAAGTTTATATTTAGTACATCCAATTTATGTAAATTTTGACATTTGACATAATAATAGCTGCCTCTCATAGGTATGATATACTTTTAACCTGTTGTCAAAAGTAAAACAAATATTAACAGCACATATCGTGTATATATGTACTTCGCATGTATTGCTTTCAAGTTAATTATGACTATCGGCCGCATTCAGAGACGTTAACTAACATATGTTCTGATATTAAGTGACAATTTTGTATGGAAAATAATTAATGTCTCTGAATGTGGCCGTAAGAACCTTAACATTAATTGTCTTTTACTTTACATAGTTGATTATATAGTTAGTTTTATATTGCTGTATTTTGTCTTAAATTATATAAGCTTTAAATAACTTTATAAGGAAAAAGAAAACACTATCCATGCGTTAAAAATAATACTTAACATAAAAAACGATTATTTTGTATCTCATAAAAATCATATATCAAATATGTCGCATTTAAAACAAGAGGTATGGCTGAATAATAAACATTTAAGTATCCGTATAAAACCGCTTTTACTTTCAGTTTTAAATCATAGTCAACGCAAATGAAAAAAAAATCAAATTTAATATTGCAACACACATTGGCTATAAGATATAGCCATATTCATTGTATAACTAACAAAAATACTCAGCCTTAGTAATTAACTATGAAATGAAAGTTAACTATTTCGCCAAATTTGTTTTACCAATTAGTGTGATGTAAACATGAATTTCCACCAAACTTAGTTTTTTAGTTCGGCATACAATTTCCAAAACAAATACAATGATAAATATATTTAATTCATATTACAAATAACAATAAACTATACATTTAATTACAAATATCCTTGACAATAATTAAGAATGGCACAAGGTTCAAATAATGCAAAGAATTCTAATTAATGTAACCAATGTAAAGTCGAGGTTACATTTTATGCTATCTCTTTCACATTGTATTTTAAAGAACAAAACAAGAGTTTATTTGATGTACACTTTTCTCGTTCTACAGTATATAACATGAAAGAGATAAACAATGACATTGTGACATAAGTACATTCTCAACAATGATACACTTTACTACTAATAAGTAGTCATGAGTAATGAGTATGATTTTCAACTATATTAGGAGCAGTTATTGGCTCCCCGCCTTAGCCACATCAAGTTCACATCAAGTAAGAAATGTTGAAATATTTTTTACAAAAAATATTAAACATAGTTGTCAGTTCGTCTGGGTACGCTAAGTAGAATATACCATCTGCCTATCTGCCAGGCAGCTCGTAGAAAAGCATAGGTTAAATGTATCATTACCAACGTGATCACTGGTGGTTGAGTGTTGTTCTTTTTTGAAATGGGTAACATGTTTCTAACCGCGAGGTTTTTACAACTTCACCATGTGCGTATATTATTTGTATGGTAATGGAAGGCACGACAGATTTCCTGATGGTAAGAAATTCACGCCGCCCAGAGACACCAAAAGTGGTAATGGTGCGTTGCCAACATGAGGCCTGGATGTTAGGCTTCGAGCAAAATTAAGTTTACCGGCTACCCTACCCTCCGAACCGGAACACGTCAACGGCAAGCATTGGACGTTATAGTGGCAGGAATAGGTAAGGCGGTGGTATCAATCCGAGCGAGTCGCTGCAAAAATCTACTACTAAGTAGGATGTACGGTATTAGTGACAGTAAGTCTATGCTCGCCTTCTACGAGCTTTTTGCAAGGAAGGCAGATGGTCTATTCTGCACAGGAGCATCAACACGATG
>NJDC01058257.1:18482-48136 GCA_002245475.1 Calephelis virginiensis
GGAGTTGTGTGTTTGTGTGAGTGTTGTGCAGAATCTGAACAGCAAGCATCCACTGCCTTTTCTCTACCTGCGGCCATATTACTCTGTCATTTTCCGGTCCGGACGGAGGGTAGGCGGTAGACTTGCACTATAGACCTAACATACAGGATATAGCGATTGGTGCCTACAGGCAAAGGTTATCTCTTACCATCAGAAGAGTCGTGTGCTTATTAGCTGAACTCTTACATAAAAAAAAAAAACAGTAAAGTCGCATATCTACAGGAAGATGGTCATCGAAATGGAACATTGGAACAATTTCAACGTATGGTTTTAGGCATTGAGACTGACCTCAAAATAAGTGTGTGAAAACCCCAATATTCATTGTTTGTTGAAAAAAAACCAAATGAAAAGCGAAAAATAACTTAACCGGCCATTTACTATTTCTTGGGACGCTTTTATGCTTCCTTACCACACACAGGACAAAATAACAATTTCGAAAAAGTGATAATTGAATGGGAGATAAAGCCAACGTAACTAATAATTAGAAGTAATTTCTCGTAATGTTTAGTTTGTTTAAAAATTCAAATAAAAAGCGCAGAACACACTATTTACTTTTATATTTACTTTTTTAGGAATATATTTTATGCTTCCTTACTACATACAGGACAAAAATGCGAATAAGCCAGAGTATGACGACACATTTCCAGCCCAACATTCTAATTTCAAAATAGTGATGATTGAATGGGATATAAAGCCAACGTAACAGTTTTTGTCGCAAACAAGTGGTTAAATATGTGGCAGTTTTTCAGCCCGCAAAGTATAGCAACAAACAAAGTATATGCATTGAGCCGCGCGTTGCGAGCTGTAGTGCCGACCTAATACGCTGTTTTATTACATTGTTTTTTTTAATAAAAATATTTTATTATATTTTAATAAAAATATTATATAGTATTAATGAAATATTAACGAAATTAATAAAAAAAATACTTTTTTATTTTAAAATTCATCCGACACAAAATTCCAACTATGCATGTCTATCATGTACAGAATCCATGGTTGCATTTTTCGTTACGCTGTCATTTACATGGTGTATTTTATGCTACGTACAGGACAACAATGCTAATAAGCCAGAGTATGACGACATTTTTCCAAGCCCAATATTCCAATTTCGAAATAGTGATAATTGAATGCGATATAAAGCCAACGTAACTAATAAGTGCAGAGCACACTATGCGGTAATTTACTTTTTTAGGGATATATTTTATGCATCCTTACTACATGCATTTATGCATCCTTACTACATGCATAACAAAAACGCGAATAAGTCAGTATGACAACATTTTTCCCCGCCCAAAATTCCAATTTCGAAATAGTGATAATTGAATGCGACATAAAGCCGACGTAACTAATATTTAGAATTCAGTCCCATGTCTTCATTTGTATTCAGGACAGATTAAACACTGCATCATGTTTAGGATTAACTTCAAAAGGCAATTTCGACATCTCTGTCATTAACGAACGACGAATTCAATTGTGCCTCAATAATCATTAACAATTGAAATTAGATTGACAAATGCATGTATTTAGTTTCAAAATAATACCTAAGTATCAACATGTAATACAAATGAGCGGTATATGTATACGAAACCGTATATGGTATACACAAATAAGTACATACACAAAAGCGTATATTCAAGTAAATGCTAGTAATTTCCACAAGACCATATATGTTACGTTACGCAACGAAATCGATTTCAATAAAAAAGTATTGTCACGGGGTTAGTAGAAAAACACCAATCCATACAGGTGGCTCCACTGCCAGCGGAGTCCGAGTTAGCAACTCGGACTCAACACTATGTTGTCTAGCTCTTTAGACTATTTATTCATTGTTTGCACATAACAATCGTCACAAACGCGAAATTTAACACCACTTGGTAAATCGGGACCTGCGGAAAAGATTAGGGCGTATTTGTACCAATGTAGGGTACATTACCAATAACTATTTCTATCAATTAGTATTGCTGACTATGCAATATTGTGTTGGTTTGTCCTTTTTTACGTCGCTACAGAGCGATGTTATGGTGTAATTTGTATGGAGATAAGACGCTGGAGAGTGACAAAGGCTCCTTTTTATCCTGATATCTAAACAAAATCCCGAGGGAAGCTCTAATAGGCAAGCGCGTAGCGCGTAGGTACAGTATGATATGGATATAGATCAAGTTGCGTTATTTGTTTGTACATCTATTTGTATAAAATTTATCGCAGAAATATTGGTTTCGAATTATTTGTGAAAGTCCAGGAAAGTTTTAAAGGTAAGAAAATGGAAGAAATTGCGAGGAAAATAGAAAAAAACAACGTTTAAATTTTTCCATACGAATCGAACAGGTTGAACAAAGTTCGTCAGGACAACTAGTATTTACAATTTTGTTAAGTTAAGCTACTGAAAACGGGGTAGAGAATTCAACCAGGAGAGTACACGTTCTTGTGTGAATGTTTAAATACGTCTACATCTCCAGGGCAGGCCCTAGGATAGAAAAGGAGAGCAAGATGAGCGGTCTAGGTAGCAATGAGCGCTAAAATCTAAATTAAAAAATCCAATGTATGTCAAGTAAGAGCACTGACCAAAAACCGTTAAAAGAAAATTAGGCATGCCCTAATAAAAGTCTAGAGACGGCTTAGTACAAAAATAAGTATCTCTAACTAGTGTTAGAAATATTAATTGTCTATTGGTCTGTAAACCGACAATAGTGGCAATACAAGTATCGCTACGAGTCGATACATATAAATATAGTGATCCATATCCGAGGCGGCAATTACGTGTCGGATTGTGAAACATGTACTCCCTCCCTCCCTGAAAAATCCCTGATCCCTGAAAAAGTAGAGATACTAATATCACCAGATCACTCAAAACTAACCGATGTCCCAAGATGTGATAGGTGACAAACCTGTAATACTATTTCTATTAGAAAAACATTTTTTTTGTCCCGACGCGCGAATTGGACCCGGGACCTCATTAAGTCAAATTCAACACGGAACCATTAGAGCACAGAAATGATATTGGAAAAATATGCATTGGTTCTTTTGGTATAGACTTTTTGAATTGACTGTACCTTTTTCGAGAACATTACCTAATATTTTCGTGAGTATTTCATGCTTAGAATAAGCTATGACTTTATTAGTTTTTGCTATGTGTAGTGCATACTTAAGGAATTTTACAAGAAAAATGTTACGGAGAAAACTCTTTGCCTTAGTTTTGGGCAGCTGATTTCGAAATAATGAATTTATTAATGTATTAGCGGCCTGCTTCGGCTTCGCACGGGTATAAAATATAAACATAAACCCTCCTCTTCAATCACTTTATCTATTAATAAAAACCGCACCAAAATCCGTTGCGTACCTAGTTTTAAAGATTTAGGCATACAAAGGGACATAGGGACAGAGAAAGCGACTTTGTTTCATACTATGTAGTGAAGCTGAAGATATGTAGAAACTACTACTAAACCCTCTGACTTTTTTTGCAGAATGCATGTTGTATGAAATACGTTATTTGCTAAATAAAGAGTCAGAAGCGAAAAAATACCTTTAATTAACCGACTAGAAAAAGGAGTTTCGCAATTCGACATTTTTTGTGTTTGTTAAGTGATTACTCGCCCTATAACCAACCGATTTTGATGGTCCTTTTTTTAGAAAGATAGAGCATAATTCTATAGTGGTCCCATATTAATTTAACAATGGCGCGACTAGTGGTTTTTAAATTATATTTAATGATCCATTAATGTTCGTTTATGTAAGCCAATTAATGGTGAAGCCGTGTTGGTCCGGGCTCATTTGCAGAATAGACCATCTGCCATTCTGCCAGGCAGCTCGTAAAAGGCGAGCATAGGCTTACCGTCACTAACACCGTGACATCTGACTAGGTGGTAAAGTTTCGCATCGATTCGCCCGGATTGGTACCACCGCCTTAGATATTCCTGCCGCATGCTCCTCCTGACATGTTCCGGTTCGGAGGATAAGGTAGCCGGTACATTTTCTTTTGTTCGAGGCCTAACATCCCAGCCCCAGGTTGGCAACGCACCATAACCACCTTTGGTTCCTCTAGGCAGCGTGAATTTCTTACCATCAAGAAATCCGTCTGCTTGTTTGTCTTTCAATATCATAAAAATAGAAACATAGACGAAGAGACAAAAAGCGTAGGCCAGGATTGAATATGTGCCCTGTTGGCGATATGTTTGCAACCTAACACATTGTGGGACTTATGCCCGATTTCACCATGTGCCCCTATACTTTAGGGGACCTTTTAACGTATTTTAGGGAACTGTTTTATTTTGAAACAGTCCCATAAGTAACGTTAAAAAGTCCCCTAAAGTATAGGGGCTCGTGGTGAAATCGGGCATTAGTGTCATCGGCTAACCGTGGGTGGCCGGGTTGCACCTCTACCTACCTATTCGTAAATATGGGTGTGATTACTGATTACAGATACTGTTCTTTAAATACGCTTTATTAAACAGCTTCTTCATCGAAACGATATAATATCCGAAAGTAGTATTACGCAAACTCTTAGTAGATTTAAATAATGCATGGTATTAGTATAAGTTGTTTTAACATAAAAAAACTATGACATTTCGCGCTCGTTACTATCTGCCTATCCCGCAAGGAACTTGGCGTGAAGATATATATATTTGATGCTAAATAGCAAACAAGCACTCGTTTGATGAGTAGACAACCGCCTATAGACGTTTTAGATGTTACTGATGCGTTGCTTCATTTCCGATTTGATTGTTTTTTTATTTAAACCACGTCTCCGGAACACATCGGCTATATGTAAGTAGGTAACAGCTACAAATCACGCATACAAATTATTGCACTCATTGTTTAACAGGAACTTTTACTTTCACTGGTGTAGTAATACTTGTAGTGGTTCGCGGGTAATATATTATCAATTCTATAAAGTACTCAACATATTACATAATGAAATTTAAAAATAAATACAACCAAAGTCTTATATATATAGTCTTATATATATCTACTAGCTTCCTGTTCCGGCTTCTCTCTGATGGTATTTTTTTTTATCATAAATTGTGATGTAAGCTATCCTATCTTTCGAATTGGATCAAACTGCATACTGTGTGCAAATTTGATTGAAATCGGTTAAGTAGTTTAGGAGTCAATCGCGGACAAACAACGTGACACGTAATTTATATATCACTACGTAGTATAAAACAAAGTCGCGTTCTCTGTCCCTATGTCCCTTTGTATGCTTAAATCTTTCAAACTACGCAACGGATTTTGATGCAGTTTTTTTAATAGATAAAGTGTTTAAAAAGGAAGGAAGTTTATATGTATATTTCATAATCGTGCGAAGCCGAAGCGGGCCGCTACTATTAATATATACAGGCTTATATATATAAATGAATCTTCATTTCACTTGGTTATCGTACCACGCCTGAACTAACTTTAGTGATTGATAACATGTAGTTTATATGATGAGAAAAACTGGGAAAATTGCAAAGAAAATGGGAAAAACAATACATAATTTATTTTTTTCATATAAACTGTTAATACCCAGTGTAAATCTGTACTCTATTACTTTCCTTCGGGTTGCGATGTCGGATATTTAACACAAACATAATAAGCGTCATATCGCTCGCGATGACCTTCACGCCTAAATCCACAAAGAAGAAGGCAGAGGCACAATCGGGGCACCCACGACTAGCCGAAGATATTAAGTCCTACAATGGGATAGGTGGCAAGCCTATCACCAACCGGGCACATATTTTGATATGTGCCCGGTTGATGATAGGGCAACGTTATTTTTATTAAAAAATGTAAATTTTATTTTCTCTAATTTTTTTGTTGCCCGACCGGGGTTCAAACTCGGGACATAAAGAAGTCAAGTCCGACGCAGGACCGCTAGACCACAGAGGCGAATATATCTTTGATACTTAATCGCATATGCAAACAATTGGATCACTAATTGAATCAGGAACTCGGGTACTATTGCAAGTACAAGCGGAAGGATTTTATTCAGTGTTTGTATTCGAAAACAGCAATATAATATTCGTTCACTTTTTAACGTATTACTCTTTAATGGGCGTATTATATAATACTTTTGATGTGAAACATCTATAGCCGCACGTAAAACCGATTTTTGGCGTGGCGACACGTCGCCACGCTTTATGATGGTATATATGCAGTAGTGTATACGGTGTGGCCACGCGTCGCCATGCGCGATCGACGATATACGATTTCTAAAAAAGTACGTCTACATATTAGTCTAAAATCGTAATATTTTATTCTATCATTATGACATATTTAGTTCCTGTGCCAATCTGTTCTTTTCTAAATATTACTGTTACAAAATAATGTCGATGTTTAACATCTGCCAGGCGTCCCGTGACGACTCACATTTTTTTAATTGATAATAACTTGAACAGTATAACCAAAAAAAAAACCGATTCCAATTATTCCATTACCACGTCGCGATGTAATAACTACTTAATCGAAAGATTGCTAAGATTCAAAAATGATCCCACATTCATTTTATCAACATGGTAGTTTTTTAATGCATAATATTGACAACCTCATTATTTCAAAAACCCAACCAATCCAATGCAACAGTTAAGTATCTTCACGCCCATATCCCCGAAGAGGTAAACACCGACACAACCAAGGCACCCACAACTAGCCGAAGACACTAAGTCCCACAATGTGATAGGTGGCAAGCTTATCGTCAATCCCGAGAAACATTTTTTTTATTAGAAAATTGGAAAAACCCTATTTTATTTTTGTTGCCCGACCCAGGATTCGAATGTGGGACTCATGCAGTCAAGTCCAACAACTGAACCGCTATGCCCCAGAGGCGATTGGAGTCGGTTATTGCAGTTTTACTTAATTATTAAAGATGATTAAAGAACTCATTAATATAAAAACATTGTCATAAACGTACTCCACAGCTATTCTGCATAATATGCACATACAATATGAAGTCATTCCTTCCACTTGACACCACAAAAACGACACCACCGGTGGTGTCATATGGAATCTAGTTCATATAACACCACCCTAGTGATGTCTAGATAGTTCTCAATTCATTATTTTAAGTTATCTATAGTTCTTCTTCTTCTTTTATAAATATGGCTTTCGATCGTTTTTCACTACTAACTCGTACTTTGTCACTAATTAGAAAGTCAAGTCAGGTCAGGGTCTTGAGTAAAGCGGTGGCTTCGTTACTCAAGCTCATCTAGTGAGATTTGACTGTAGCGAGGAAATAGACGATACACTAATTTCTTCATGATTATTTCATTTGTGCACTTTCACTGAACAAAATTAATCTAATTCCCACCTAAATTAATCAATTTCACATAATATAAACACGAAATTCAATAATTATGAAAAAATTACGACCGTCTTCATTCACGATGGCGCCAAAACTCCTCATCTATAGTTAAACGATAATTATTAACAGAGTTTATGACATAGTAATTTTTTATTTAGGTGATTTACATTTTAATGTATTAAAGAACGGACCGGAAGTTACAGTGCAGCAATCTAGTATTTCAGCACGTCCACATTTGTGGCTACGTGCTTTAATAGGCCTCAATGAACTTTTCTTTTTTTTTTTCTTTTCCGGGAAAAATACTTTCGGCCAACATTTTTGCTGTATTTAATAAAAACTGAGGCTCACTCGAATGGTCCGTTTGGGTACAATTATCCTTCATATTTTGTTCTGATTGCGTTTTCACGGACACATAAATGTCTGGTGTAACATCGTCATCCCTATCATCTACAAAATACTCTCGAGTATCCTGCATTTCAAACACATCATCGGGCGAGAGGTGGTATTGTCAATGGACTAGAGATTCCTTATGACACTACCGTTGGTGTCGTTTTGATGCTGTCAAGTGGTATGATCGCAATAAGTTTACGCATTGAGATTATTTTTTTATAATTAAATTGACAGACAAATCTATAAATTTTAAAGACAGAAAACATTTCGCCCCAGACAGGATTTGAACCTGTAACCTTTCGCCTCAAGCCGTCGAATGCTCTAACCAATTGAGCTACTGAGGATTTAAGTCCCAAAGTGAGTTTATCCCAAGCACAGGGCAAGTGTGAAAAAAAATACGTTAAGAGAAACGGAAGTTATAACGGAATGTATATGTGAATTTCATCTGTAATGATGAACTCATTAGAACTCATTTACAATAATCCCCTGTTCCTTTGGGTAATGTTAACTTTCAAATTGTTAGAATCTTCGGCTAGTCGTGGGTACCCTGGTAGTGCCTCTGCCTACCTCTTCGGGAATATGGGCGTGAAGATACTTTTTACTTTTTTGCTAAGATTGGGATTCTCTTATTAGTTATTAAAATATGTGCTCGAGTGCTTTGCTATTTCTATGAAAATTAATCCTAAATGTGTCTTTATCATATAATTTATAAATCTGTATACATACATACATACATCTATATATATACAGATTCAAATCTATGTATACTTTTTTTTAACTATCTTAACTATCTTTGTGTGGTTTTTTTTAACAAATCAGTAATATAATAATCAAATATTTTTAAACTTGTTATTATTTAACCATGAACATTATTGTAATATTTACAGCGTTATTATGAAATGTGCAATGTATAATTGAAACAAGTTATATTTAACGTCGAGTTACAAGTCCAAATACCTTAAGACTCAATTAATTATTGTAATAAGTGTTTATGAATCCTTTCGTAGATTTAACATATTTTAGATGTTAAATATTTTATTTTATTTTATTGAACGTTTTTAAATAAACAAACATTAAGGAAATCAGATCTTGATTTTGTCGCAATGGGAAAAAATTCAATTTAGTTGCAAATGATGTAAAACTAATATAAAAAATAGACGCGGGATCAAAGTGTCAATAAAATTTCCATTTTTAAAAGTCGGTTAAAATACTCCTTGTAGCGGCGCGTATATAATAAAAAAAATCAAACCCTTAATTATATCATAAGGATTATAATTAATAAGAAATTAAAAAAAAATGCATTGTTCTGGGCTTGGCATATCAATTGTTATACAAAGTACAAAAAGAAAAAAAAAAGAAACAGAAAAAAACGTTACTTATTAAAGAACCGCAATGCAATCTACAATCCACATATTCCACTTACATAGCGGGTTTAGTCTTTCATTCAATTATCCCAGTAACCTACTATTCCGTTTTCAATATAGTTCTGCCACCCAATAATCTCATTAGAAGGTGTAAAGTGTAGAAAGGTGTAATCCCTTATCGGATTAGTTGCGTAATTGTGTCGATTCGTACATTGTCTATAGTACATTATTGCTTTACATGTATACTATCTTTTTAACCGAATCCGAATAACTTAAGCGCAGTAAAACTAAAAAAAACGTTCCATTTTGAAATTTTACTAAGTGTTTTTTTAAAGACAGCTAATGCATAAATTTTTGTCTATATTGACGACCTAATTATTGACGTTGTAGTCAACATCGACAAAAAATCCGCATTATGAAGTATAACTCAAAAATAACTTTTCCCCGTGTTGGTCCGGGTTCCTTTGCAGAATAGACTATCTGCCTTCCTGCCAGGCAGCTTGTAAAAGGCGAGCATAGGCTTACCGTCACTAACACCGTGACATCTGACTAGGTGGTAGAGTCTCGCAGCGACTCTCCCAGATTGGTACCAACGCCTCATCTATTCCTACCGCCATAATGTAAGCGCTTGCCGTTGACGTGTTCCGGTTGGAAGGATAAGGTAGCCGTTACTTTTGCTCGAGGCCTAACAACCCGGCCTCAGGTTGGCAACGCAACATCACCACTTTCGGTGTTTCTAGGCGGCGTGAATTTCTTACCATCAGGAAATCAGTCTGTTTATTTGCCTTTCAATAACATAAAAAATATATCAAACTAATATCCTTTAATTTAAATCTTATTGGAATGTTTTTTAAATGGCCGTTACATAAAAAATATTTATCCACATATACAGATACAATCACAAACTATATTGTTTAAGTAAGGCATTTCAAAAATGCACAGAGTAAATGCAATATATATGTTGAAAAAGGTTTGTTTCTATGCAATATACCCCAATATTTATATATCAGTTCCACACAAATTTAATTATATATTAGCCTAGGGGTTTCGCTTATTACAGCATCATCAGGACTATTATAATAACAATATTTAGTCAATATAATTTGGTTTATTTTAAATTAAATAAATATTGTAATTGTCCTGATATTGTAATAGTCCTGATAATGCTGCATAACTGTTACCGAAAGGCAATATATTTTTAAATGTATATCGAAGAGTATAAGTGTTTTTTTGAAATCTAAATAATGAATTTTTATCAAGTGCCATCAATGAAGTGTTAATTCTATATGACCGTATAGTAGTGCAATTTAAATTATGCGCTTCGGCTATATTCGTCAAGCTTCCGATATTCGAATTTATTTTAAAGTTATATATAGTTATATATATATAGTTGTTATTACATAATTAATCATTTCGATTAAATTTAGATTTGGTCAGCCAATTTAAATAGTAGAACTATTATACATTTTAATGTATAACATTTGTTTTTTTTTGTGTTACCCTCATAAAATTTAGAAAAAAAATAGTCTATTTTGCATATTTTTGTTTCTTAAAAACCTAATATAGGTTAAACGTTAGGAATACACCAAGATCAAATCATATTTTATATAACAATGTTTTTTGCTGGCTGTTAGAAATTAATTCATACGCATTATTAAATATAAAAAAAATAAAGTAAACAGTTAAAGCATTTTACCTTGTAACTTTATTGACTCGTATTAAAAAGTTAAAATTCGAATTACCAAGTGAGAAATTTATTTTAAGAATGATGTTTGTAGAACTATTATTACTTATTCATATTTGTTACATTGAAAAATAATTAATTCAACTCACAAAACGCAAGCACCTATCCAATCACAGGTAACGTCTATTTTATTAGAAAATTGAAAATATACATTTTCATTACTGTTGCCCAACCCGGGAATCGAACCCGGGACCCCTAGAAGTCAAGTCCGACGTCGGACCGCTAGACCACAGAAAATTCATTTGCCATTCACAAAAAAATCCATAAACCATAGATTTTTTAGTTGTTTTAGGTTTTCAGAGAAATTTGATTAGTTGTAGACGCCTTATAAGCAGGTATATATGTCGTAAAAAACGATTTGAAGCCATATTTATAAAAGGAGAAGAAGAAAAAAACATGTACATTGCACATGTAAAAGTAATTGCACTAGTTTAATGTGTAAGAAGTTTTATGAGGTGTATGTGTATGTTACGAGGAAGGAATGACAAGTATGGCCTGATATTCCGAAATGTCAGTTGTGAGTCTGATGTCATACAGACTTTCCGATAGCGAAAATGGCCGACATGTGTAATGTGGCCGTATTAGAAAATATGAAAAGTAAATAAATGAAGGTATGGCATTACCTACCTCAGAAACTTGTGCCACTTACACTAGTAACATTAAAACCAATTACACTATCACTAATTAAATGTTATTTTATAAAAGGAACATAATTTTCAAAAGCAAAAAATAAAAACAAAATTTTTGGCATTTTTTATAAAATGTGTTCTTACCTATAGTTTATTTGATTAAAGAATACTTAAAGGAGGGTATGTTACAAAAATACTTTTACTGCAATTTTTTGGTATCAAAATGTCGTCAGTCTTGTGTGGCGAGGGGATAGTCGGGGGGTAAGGCACTCAGTACTTCCTTAGATATTTCTTGATAGGCAGCTGTCATGATGTTGTGGATGCGGTTGATCAGGTCTGGGACATCGTCCATAGTCAGACCTTCGGTTGAGATCGGTTCTAAGCATTGGATGATTGCATGTCCTGGAAATAAGAAGTTTGATTTTAACCGTATTTTCAAAGGTGCACTTGGCAAAATTTGTGTCCTTTATTCTTTCGTTCTTATAACCTGCAGGGTAATTACAACCATAATGAGCAGCTTGAATAAGCGAGCGCTGGAAAATCACGCGATATTTGCACAATATTGAGAATTCTTATTACGTGACAAAACATACAATTTCTTTCACATCTGGCGTCATTTGACACATAGCAATCAATCGCGTTTCGATCGTTGATTGTTAATTTTGAAATTTTAGCTGTGTGGATTTTCTAACAACATAAACACAGAATCGTGCCATCTTTACCAGCGTAGCAATATTTCACTTAATCATTAAATAAAATGTAGTCATTTTCTCCTCCATACGGCAATTTAAGATTTTTGAAAAGTCACATACAACTAGTTAAAAAATCCCAGTGCAAAAGGAAAGTCAGTGCATAAAATCGATTTACATTTAATGATATTTTAAAATCAATAATCGCTATAGTCTTATTAGCGTGCTACGGGCTTGCTGTTTTTTGTATTTGAAGATCTATGAAGAATCTATGTGTGCGTACTCAAAAACTCCAGTAGGGTTACTCTTGAAATTCATAGGGTTCATGCAAATTGAAAACCGGAATCGGATTTCTGTCATTTTGTACTTTTGAACACAGCACTAGCGAATTACTAACATTTAGTTAATAATAAACAATTATTTATTACATTTGATTCCTACAACTTTCTGCAACTAAATGTTACAATTCGCTAGAATTGTGTTCCAAGAGTTAAAAATAACACAAATTCAACAATTTCCAATTTGCATGAAGTCGAGATTCAATAGTAACACTACTGAACTTAATTCCACTCCTTAGTCATAAAGTCAGAAAGAAATGCAACACAATCTATCTATCTTAAGCACATTGCTGCGTACTTCTCTCACTAGTTATTTACCTGGATGCCCGGCCCATGTAGGGATGTACCACCTAGCCTATTTCTGCCGATTTAATAATAGTATCAAGTTCTGGTCGGAAAAGTACATTATATTAGGCTTTATGCTCAGGCCAACCGCAGTCACAGTTGTCTTTTCTCGTCAGATTTGTATTCTTCGCTCTCTTAAACCATTAAAAACTTACCTTTAGCATAATCGGTATACGTATAGAAAATACATAATTATCCGACGCTTGAAGAGCCATTTTTAATTACTGTACCTAAGTAAACCTTATTATCTTATAATAACACTAATTGTCGCCCGTGACTTCGAACAGCAGTAAAAAATATGCTAAGTATTGAACCGAATTATAAACAGCTACTACTACACAAAAGGTGGTAAAAATCCATTTAGTAGTTTCGGCGCGAAAAGTGAACAGACGAACAAAAACTCTATATCAGTTTTGGGTTCTGAATCCTGTTTACAATATAAAGCAATAACTATAATAAAAATACACAATAATACAATGCATAGCAATAATTTATTTTAAAAATATTTCATATACAGACTTAATTTTATTATTTTTATAATATTACTAAGAAGTATAATATCACAGAAATAGTGCAGGAATCAATTATTATTTGAGTTATGGTAATGCTATATTATAAAGACTTCAAACATTAAGAACTGACAGGAGGGGAAACTATCAGTTTGGTTTTTCCTTTCAAGCGATGACATTGCAAAAAGCCTTACCTTTATTGAAGATATACTTCTTTCTGTTGATGAAGTAATAGGGGGAAATGACAACCGGAATGATGGGTACTTGGGCGGCGACGGCTATATTGAATGCTCCCTTCTTAAAAGGCTGTAGCTTTGTGATATCTTTATTTCGAGTACCTTCGGGAAATAGCCAGATTTTTGTCTGAAATTTTGGATTTTGTATAAGGTGTTGATAGTTTCTTATTAAAGATATTTCTTAAGATAATTTTATTAAATTGTATAATATAACATGCTCTTTAATGTGTTGCTGTGAGTGTGATATTTGGGTGTGGGACGCCAACAGCTGGGCGGCCTATGTCCCCCAAACAGCGCCACAAGTCACAGTCACCAGCCGCTTGTATTCAGCGACCCCCGCTACTTTGACCACATTATCAGCCCACCGGGTGGGAGGTCGTCCAACACTACGTCATCCGGTGCGGGGCCGCCACTCGAGAACCTTTCTTCCCCAACGGTTGTCGGTTCTGCGAGCAATGTGGCCAAATAATTCAATCCAAAAAAATATGGGATAATTTAGATAACGACATACTATTGGGCACGTTCTCAATACGTCCACCTTTACCGCTACCGCTAATCGCTACTGAGGATACATGGCATGTCCAACGCTTCCGCACCGCTTGCTGCGCAGCGCGCCTCTAGACCGAAAGTCGTGACCAGGCCCTTAGGCCGGGATGTTAGGCCGGGATGTTAGGCCTTGAGCAAAAGTAAGTTTACTGGCTACCTTAACTTCCAAACCGGACACGTCAACAACGAGCGCTGACATTATGGCGGCAGGAATAGGTAAAGCGGTGGTACCAACCAGGGCGAGTCGCTGCAAGACTACCACCTAGTCAGATGTCACGGTGTTAATGACGGTAAGCCACATTCTGCACAACAGACGGCTTCTCAATTAGAAGAGCATCGATTGGAATGTACAAAACATCCACTTGAACCTAACTACAACCGATTACTATTTTTTTTTGTCGAAAAATTCAGTCTCGATGGGGCAGTCCAAACCACGTCCAAAGATTTTATTGATTCCCGTTCGAATGGTTTTTCAGTAGATGGATCAATAAATAACCTCTGGGATGGCAAATGTGCATAGGAAACAATGGTTCATACTTTGATTAAATAAATATAAAACAGTAAAAATATTTGACTTATGTTGCTCCCCTACAAAACGCCAATTACAGATGTAAAACCTAATATATTCAAGTACGGATACTCTCAACTGCAAAAATGTGTGACTTTGAGACGTTGAGTTGCATAGCTGCGATGTGACGTGCAATAACAAAATGCGATATAATCTGTTACAATGTCGCACTTCATAAAATAAAAGGCGTATCGATAAAATATATTGTTCGTATTAAATATTTCTCATCCCTAATCTTACATATCTTTTTATGAATATGACGAGTTGTCATTGCAAGGGCCAATAAGAAAGCAGCTCCTCGCTTCCCCGCACCTCAGCTATTTGCCAGAATTGTTTCAAAGCAAAATTATAAAGAATAGGCGTCTAGTGGGATGTATGGTCGATGCGGGCACATATCCAATCCTGAGCAACATTTTTCTTTTATTAGAAAATTGGAATATCCAAACTTTTCTTTTTGTTGCTCGACCCAGGATTTCAACCCGGTACCTCATGCAGTCAAGTCCAACACCTGAACAGCTAAACCACAGCGACCAATTTAATACTTATTTATAATATAATAATTAGTTTAAGGCTTTTCATGGACTTCTAACCTATTAGTAAATGGCACATATCAATAATAGGTTTAATTTCGCCGTTTCTTCTTCTGTCTGGCTAGGTTTGGAAACGGTGGTAATGTATGGTAGATATATGGTAGATAAAACTCGATCGTTAAAATTTTTGCTTTAATTAATTAGTCCTATCCTAGTAGTAAATATATTAAAACGAATTTATATATTAAAATGTATAAATAATAAAAATAAAAATACAATACATTTAATTAAGTTAGATATTTGCACACCACAATGTGGTAGAATATGTTGGTATGAATAAGTATTCAGTAACAACTTTTAACAACACACATATTCCGCAAATAAATAAATTTCATTTCATTAGATAGTATATAATTAATATTAAATATTGATTATTTTTTAATTTTTAGTTTTGAAGTCGGTTATTATTAACGTAGTTATCTTATTAAATCCTTTTTTGTTTATTGCTGATATGATTAATTTCATAAAAATAAACATAAGGATAGGTGAAAGTAGATAGAAAATTCTCATAAAATAAAAACTAATGGGCCTACCTGAATTAAATTTTTATGGGACCAATTTGAAAATATTCTTCAAACAAAAAAGATATTATGTAAATCGGTTCAGAACCCTCGGAGAAATCGATGTATACAGGCTTATTGGAATTGTGTCCCGATCCCGTTAAGGGGGTGTAGATGAGATCACTAGCTAACTAATTACCCATGAGTATGCGGGGAAAAAGTGAACCAATCACGAGTTACATTTTTTTTCCTTTTTTAAGCATAAAAAAATGTACCAGCTGAATTGAGAAACTCCTCTTTTTTTGAACTCTGTTAAAAAGAAGACTCGATTTCATGCCAAATTGACTCCATGTTTGTCCGGGCTCCTTTGCAAAACAAACCATCTACCTTCCTGGCAGGCAGCTCGTAAGAGGCGAGCATGGGCTTACTGTCACTAATACCAAGTTTCGCAGCGTCTCGCCCGGATTGGTTCCACCGCCTAACCTATTCCTGTTGCCATTACGTCAGCGCTTGCTGTTGACGTGTTTCGGTTCGGAGGATAAGGCAGCCGGTAAACTTACTTTTGCTCAGGGCCTCAGGTTGTCAACGCACCATTACCACCTTGGGTGGTTCTAGGCGGCGTGACTTTCTTACAATCAGGAAATCCGTCTGCTTGTTTGTCTTCCAATATCAACACGGGAAAAGTAGAAACTTTAAAAAAAATCAACAGTTGATGGATTTGATTCAATGTTATCCTAATTTTTATCCGACTTCAAAAGCGAGGGTTTGCGTATGGAGGGGTCAGACAAGCACCTCTTCAAGCGAAGCATGAGATTTATAATAAGTTTGCATGTTCTTTTTTTGTATGTTTGTTCTGTGTTTACTTCGTCAATAATTAATGGATTATGATGACTTTTCGAAAGACGTTGGTTTCATACATTTGACCATTAACTGACTACAGGTTTTTGAGTTATATTTAACAATGCATACATTTACTAATTTGATGTGGCAAAGAAATTGAAGTCAGTTTTATTTATGTTAGTGCGCTTAAATTGTCAAAATAAATAAATAATTATCCCTGGACAAGTCTCACAAATTGAACATAACCCCAAAGTAATGTGTTGTGGATGTTAGTCAACGATACTGATACATAGAAATACTTATATACATAGCAGAATATATATAATAAACACCCAGACCCGGAAATGCAGACATCTAAATGTTCATCACACAAATACCTGCCGCCGTCGGAAATCGAACCTGAGCCTTGCGGTTGGTCGATGTAGTTAGGCGTGTACGCTAGCCACTCGACCACTGAGGCGGTAATTCAATTTATAATGTCAGTTTGACATACTTGACCGCTACAGGTTCAAAGTGCGAGATATACTGAAAACGCGTCGTTTGAAAAGTGATTTCACATTTTTTTAACCTACTTTTACTAACGATAGCCGATAAATCGGGCCAAATGATAAGCTAGAAATATGTATTATAGTTACTAAACGATACAATCGCCTCTGTGGTCGAGTGGTCCGGTGTTAGATATGACACCACGAGATACCGTTCAACTCCCGGGTAGGACAACAAAAAATAAAATTTTCAATTTTCTAACAAAAATTCACCCGGAATTAGTTATGTGCCCGGTTGGCGATAGATATGCCATAAGATTGTGGGACTAAGTACCTTCGGCTAATCGTGGGTGCCCTAATTGTACCTTCACCTATATGTTCAGGGATACGAAAATGAATATTTTACTGTCAATAATTATGTGCTGCGATTCTCAGGTACGTTAAAAAGGCAGAAAAACCATCAGCAACATCCGGTGTATTCGTGAAAATGGAGCAAATGGTAATGAATGACAAAATAAACGACACTTTATAAATTATCACGATAATATTTCGGGTTTAAACAAATTTCGAGATGTCTAAATAGTTCTGACCTTGAGCTAACAATGAATGCCTCTATCGAAAGAATTAGGTCGTATAAATGATTGCCAGTGCCTTAAATTAGTTATTGCGAATTTGTTCGTGTTGCCCGAATGTTTTAGGAGGGTTCTGTTGGATGGAAAAAACATATTCTCAGCTGCAAAAAAAAAACGAGTTGCACTCCGGGAGTGCCGGCAGAAGTGAAAACTTGAATATTAACGTTGTGCGATTTTGATATTTTGGAATGGTTAGGGAATTATTTTGCACGTACTGCTTTAATTATAAGTATGAAAGTACTATAATTTATGTGGTAGAATACAATATTCATTTATTGCGCTATCGTACACAAACACGACAACACGAACATTCGCGCAAGCGCCCTGCGCCATCTTACGAAATTTCAGGTCACGTGTCCTGACGCGAGTTTAGAAGTTTTTCAAAAAGGTGCGCAACGCCGCTAAAGAAGTTTCACTTCAAAAAGAAAACTTATCACACTTGACAAATTTAAACTGTGGACCCGGGGATCATACTCAGGACCTCGTAAAGTCAGGTCGATCACCGGACCTCTAGTCCAGAGGCGAGGTTATGATTACTATTATATGTTTTTTTTATATCCCTGGACAAGTCACACAAATTGAATCTAACCCCAAAGTAAGAAAATTATATGTTTGTGTTATGGGTGTTAGTCAACGATTCTAATATATAGAAATACTTAAAAAGATACCAGAATAAATTTAGTAAACACCCAGACCCGGATATGCAGACATCTAAATGTTCATTACACAAATGCCTGCCCCCGTCGGGAATCGAACCAGAGCCTAGCTGTCGGTCAACGTAGTTAGGCGTGTATGCTACCCACTCGCCCTTTATGCTCAATGAATATCAGCGCTTTATTCCCTTGATCCTATTAATATTATAAATGCGAAAGTTTGTAAGTATGGATGTATGGATGTTTGTTACTCTTTCACGCTCGAATGGCTGAACGGATTTGTCTGAAATTTGGAAGACAGATAGATTGTGACCTGGATTAACATATAGGCTATTTTTAGTCCCGATCGCACACCGGGTTTCTGTGAAAACGCGGGCGAAGCCGCAGGTAGCAGCTAGTAGTCCCTAAAACAACACAGCATAAAAAATATCTTTATACGCTTAAGATTTTATTTTAATGTACAATCTGTTGTTTTTTTTAATTTACTGCCAGAATAAACAGCCTTTGTTTATCTCATTTAATAGCAAATAGTTTAGATTAAAATAGTAAGCAGAGTGTAAGCAAAACTTGTTACTTTTAAATCTCGATTTTATGTAAATTGGAATCGGATTTGTGTGATCGGAAATGCGGGCTGCTTCAGCTGGGTCTGAGTTCTCAAATAACTCTTAAACAGCGAAGGCATGCGATGGCATTATGACGGAAGAAGTTGAATGGCCGATTAGAAGTATGACTAAAGTAGAGCCGCGGGAGTACATATGGATACAGCTGAGATGACCAAATTTGTTAGTGGTTGGTCTTGCATAATAATTGTCGGAGGACCGGCAGAGTACCCGAAGATTGGCCGCGTGTGATCATCGTATCCTTGTACAAATGCAAGGGTTCATGCATAGATTGCAACAATGACAGCGCTATCAGTTTGATCAGCTTAGCATACCAGTAATACTTAAATAAAACTTTTCAACTGTCGATAAACCTTATATGTAATGTGGCTAAGAACCAAAACGATTATGTCAACTTTCAAACAAAAAAAAATTGCAACGAAATCTGTCCTTCCGTTCAAAAGTTCTGATAACATAGACAAACACACATACAGACAAATTTTAAACGCCTTTCCTTTCCACGTGCTTTAAAGGAATTGCAAATATTACGAAATGTAATTCGTATTTTTTAAAGATCCATCAGGTCCTTGTCATTAAATTTTGACCATCAGGAAATATGAAAATATCTACCTAAGATAAATCTAATGAGTTCGATCTTGATAGGTTAAACAGTAGGAATTCCTGGGTTACGTCTCCTATCTTCGAGCTTCATCATAAGACCAGCTCAGTTGCACCAGCAGTCGTTAGCGTTTTAACTGTTAGGATTCACATATTTTTAAAAGTAAAATAAAAGTGCGTCTGATATCCATCCCGAG
This sequence comes from Calephelis virginiensis, assembly GCA_002245475.1. Taxonomy (NCBI): domain Eukaryota; kingdom Metazoa; phylum Arthropoda; class Insecta; order Lepidoptera; family Riodinidae; genus Calephelis; species Calephelis virginiensis. The sequence continues at coordinate 38,270 of NJDC01058257.1, forward strand.
CTAGCAAATGACCTGATGATCTTGAACTGCTGCGTGCTGTGCAGTCTATGTGTTTAGAAAGTAAAACATGTATCCAGGTGGATGGCAACCTAATTTTGATGTTAACATTGGCGTCAAGCAGGGCTGTGTGTTGTCAGCATGCCAGTTTGTCTTTTGGACACATGCCTTCAAAGATTAAGAACAATGAATGTGGGAATGCGTATGGGTGACCAAGTGATGAACTGCCTGCTTTATGCAGATGATGCTGTACTTTTAGGCTCCACACCACCTGAGCTGCAAACATTGTAAGGAAAGAAGCTTACATTTGATTGCGAAGAAAATCAAAGTAATTAAAAAAATTAAAAGGTGTAGCCAAAACGAATATTAGAGTTTTAAGGCCGCACTCAGAGTCGTCAATTAAAATTTAATATTTCATTAAGTCACAACTTGTAATGGAAAATGTCGGTTTAATGGCTGAATAATACATAATTGACGTCTTTGCAGCCGTTAGTCGACGATGTAGCGTTGGTGTACAGGTACGCGGTGGATGTAGAAAGAAGAGTGTGTGCAGGGAATAGTGTGAATCGAGCTGAGTAAGCTATTTCAAAAAGAGGTTTTGAGTAACGGTGGTAGGCTCGCTTTGCGTAATTCTGTGTTTATCATAATGTTACTTTATGGGAGCGTGAGTTGGGTGTGTCAAAAAAAGCATGAAATTTGGATAAATGCGGTCAAAATAAGAGCGCAACAGAAAATCTGTGACGCTTGCTAACCGCATTCTTAATCGTGAGATCCAAGAAAGAGTGAGATTCAAAGAAAGTGTTGGTGGTAAAATGAGAAAGGCAATACTCTGCTGGTTCGGTTGTGTAGAAATAATAACAGATGAAACATTTACGAAACAGATCTAGTAAGTATCTTTACACCCATATCACCGAAGAGGTAGGCATAACCGTGGCACCCACGACTAGCCGAAGACAATAAGTCCCAGAATGTGATAGGTGGCAAGCCTATTGATAACCGGGCACATATCAAATCCCAACCGACGTTAGTTTTTAGAAAATTGGAATAACCAAATTTTCTTTTTGTTGCTGGACCCGTGAAACGGACCAGGGACCTCATGCAGTCAAGCCCAACACTTGGACCGCTAGGCCACAGAGGCGACATATACATAGATACATATCTTCACGACAAGTCGCTTAGGGGGTAGGCAGAGAGTATCACGTGTCAAATCTTACGATCCTGACAAACCTGTCTGGTTTCCATCACATTCATAACCCTTTTCATACAAACACGCTGGTTTCGGTGACTCTTGATTTCACCCTCGGATAATATCTGAGCGATTTGTTCGTGGAAAGTCAACCTTGGTCTCCCCGGGTACCTACCATCCATCCACAAGCCCCTTTCTTTAGAATCGCCTTTACTGTGACCAGTGTTTGCAGCTCAGATGTTGTAGAGCCCAAAAGTACAACATCGTTTGCATAAAGCAGGCAGTTCACCACTTGGTCGCCCATACGCATTCCCACATTCGATGATCTTTACCTTGGTTAATAACTTAATGACAAACATTACCTACCTTATTTTTAATCATAACTTCAGAAGTAGCTTTCAACGTTTTGTATGCATCCTTAGAGTTGTTTCTGTCTATGAAAACAACGCCCGCCAAGTAAGCAGACAAGCCGAAAGGCCACACATAGAAAACTTCTTTTCTCGCCACAGCCGCGATTTTTACAGCGACATGCCAAATGTTGAACATACCTGCAAATTACACCTGTTTATAATATTTATTTTTTAGCACATATTTAAAAATTGTAGTAACAATTATTGCATATATATGCAAATAACTGGCTTGTATATTATAATATCTATATTTGGAGTAATTCTGTTTGTAAAATTCGAAACGCAATTTCGAACGCACCCAATTCAAACAAATCTATGGACCTACCACATCAATAAATAATTAAATAAATAAAAGTATTTTCACACCCATATCCCCGAAGAAGTAGGCAGAGGCACAACCAGGGCATCCACGACTAGCCGAAGACATTAGGTCCCGCAATGTGATAGGTGGCAAGCGTATCGCCAACCGTGCACATATTCAATCGCGAGCAACATTTTTTTTATTAGAAAATTGGAAATAACACCTTTTCTTTCTGTTGCCCGACCCGGGATTCGAACCAGGGACCTCACGAAGTCAAGTCCAACGCATAGTCCGCTAGACCACAGAGGCGACAAATAAATATTCCTGGATATATTGCACAAACTGGATCTAACCCAAAAATAAGCAAATTATGTGTTACAGGTGTTAGTCAACATAAGTAGTAGGTAGAAATATTTATACATGTAGATAACAGAAGATAAACATTCAAACCCAGAAATGTAGACATCTAGCTGTTCAACACACAAATATCTGCCTCCGTCAGGACCCGAGTTTGGAGGTTAGTTGGAGGGGTTAGGCTTGTCCGAACCTCTTTACCAATGAGGCGGTCATACGGTGCCTACGTCAGTCAGTTTTTGGGAAATTTGTATTGAAATTTGTAGTAACGAAATTTCGTTTTTCTTTTTTAAACGGAATTCTGAATCTTTGTCGCGGATTCACACAGAGAAAACGCACAAGGATCTTTTGATGGGAAGAAATATCCGTGATCTATAATTAACTACAGATCTATGGGCTGCCCTACCAACCAGGCTGGAATACGACAGTGCCAAACACTGTCATTATCGTGCATTATCGCTAAGGGGGTGGATCCCTACCAGAGCAAATTGCTTTACAGTATTCTACCACCAGTGAATTTAGTACACTTATATTCTAACTAAATGAGTCCCTATATTTATTTTCTATGTCTATAAATGCTATTTATATTACAGTAGTAGTTTCACGCAGCTTCACCTGCGTAACTTGGCTTCTAATGCACCGATTTTGATGAAACAAAGCCTATGTCACTCAGCAATAATGTAGCATTCTAAAGGCGTAAGAATTTTTGAAATCGGTCCAGTAGTTTCGTAGCCTATTCATTTTAAACAAACAAACAAAAAATCTAACATTCCCTCTTTATAATATTAGTATAGATTATCTTTTCTATTTAACTTTTCTTTATACTATAAAACGAAATCTCCATTTAAAAATAATACAGGTGGTGAATTGAGAATCTCGTTTTTAGGAGTCGGTTCAAAATACATTTCTTTGATACATCAACGTCAAAAATTTTGAAACTCCCACAGTACCTGCACAGTCTCCATATCATACATTACCTTCAACAAATTAAAGTTAAAAAGCTTAAGTCTTGTCTATTGTGGAAAAAAATGTAGATATTCATTGCAATGGAATTTAGTCTGTCTCCACAATATCACAGGCAGACAAGAATAAAAATAATAATTATAATAAAACATTATAATTAAACCCGTTTTCACATTCAGACACCAAAGATTTAAGGTACAATGATATTTATTAATAAATAGGAAAACTTTATAAAAATAACAAGAAATGTTCTCACAGAATTTACAAATATTCTCATAATTGACAATAAAACTGTTTTATTGCTGGAAAATTTAATTACAAACTTTTTGGTAGTGTGCATTCTGGATAAGGATATATTTTTGAAATAAAGTCAAGCTTTCCTGTTCAGAAAAGATGTAATGATCTATAATGAAATCCCAACTAATAGTCACCATAAATTAACTTTTATTAAATTATTCTTGTATCAATAAGTATTTCTATGTATTAGTATCTTTGACTAACACCCATAACACAAGCATATAAGTTGCTTACTTTTGTGTTAGATTCAATTTGTGTAATTTATTTAATGTTAATAATAGTAAGCGTAGATTAACAATCTATTTGGTCAGCCCTCATATACGGAAATAGGCTAATTTTCATCTCAATATCTCAATTTATTTCTAAGAAAAAGCTAAATAATTTTAATAAACAAAAGCTTTGAATTTCTCATTTTTACATAAACTATTTCTTTCATCCCAACTTTCTGTCTGATATTGCTGCTGCAAATGCAAACTGATTAGTTAGTTAGTATGTCGGTTATGGATGATGGGGTCAATTGATTAATAATGGTACATTCAACTTGATCTTTTATGTACTAACCACAAGTCAATAGCTATAGTCTATTCGCGTTAAGAAAATAGTGGCTTATCGCTGTCAAGCAGTCAAAATTATAAAGCCGCGTTCACATTAACCAGATGAAATGTGCCCTGTACAAAGGTCTTTTCGCGTTAATAATGTTAAAATGAGGTTTTGATAAACTTATTCTTTAATATCAACCTTGTCATACATTGTTAATTGATAATTTTCTCTTGTGTCAATGAAAAATATATTTTAATCTAATAAAATATGTTTAATTATTCTCTAAGACCTTAACAAAGAAAACAGTGACTCATCGTTGTCACGCAGCTAGCCACGCCCCTAAATTAAAAAGTCGTGTTCACTAGTTGAAGTGTGCCCTTCAGACAGTACAGACTTGTTTCTTGCCAATTTTAAAAATGAATACCTCACCTATCCGCAAAAATAAAAGTGGGTTAATAATTCATAGAGGAAAAAGACGAGTGATTTATAATGTTTTTAAATACTTTAAACAGTGTGGGAATCAAAACGTGACTACGGAGAATATAGTAGTGAACACGGTTAGTGCATGCGGCGCTTCTGAAAATACCGTTTATAAAATTATCAAAGAACAGAAGGAAACGAATGATCTAAAATCGCCTGTAAAAAAAGAGCTCGACTATCTATGATTAACAAATTTGATGATTTAGACAAATGTGCTATAATGAGAAAAGTGCATTCACTGTATTTAAAAAACGAGTACCCGACATTAGACAACATTATGTCACTGTGTAATGATGATGCAGATATTCCACCATTCAAACGTACTACACTCAATAAAATAATCCAAGAGCTTGGTTTTGATTTTGCGAAACGGGAAAGCAGATCATTATTACTAGAAAGAGACGATATTGTTATATAGCGATGTAAATATCTGAGAAAAATTAAAGAACACAGGGAATCCAATAAAAATATTTATTTTCTTGATGAAACAAAAGCACGGGTAGATTTGCAACATAATACCTTTTTAATCGACGAAATCGCTTAAGCAAATGGCATTGAAATTTTCCGCCGCCACCGTATCATTGTAAACTCAACCCGATTGAGTTGGTGTGGGCCCAAATAAAAAAATATATTGTTGCCAATAATACAAAATTCAATTTTAAAGATGTAGAACAGCTGTTTTATGACGCAAACTACTATAGAATAGATTCTAACAACTGGCAGAATTGCTGTAGCCATGTGGTCAATGAAGAAAAAAACATATGGGACTTAGGTGATGTTATGGAACACGCGGTGCAGAATTCTTTTATTATACATGTTAATGAAAATTCTGACGAATCTGATTAATTGTAATATTACTTGATTATAATATTTGAAAATATTGTAATAAAAAGTTTGCTTTAATATTAATCGTTTAATTTATACCCCAGTATAAATAGGTCTTTACTTTGCCGTTGCACTGATACGTCACTATTTTCTTAACGCGAATAGACTATAGCTTTAAATAGATATTCTATTGACATAATTAATTTAATAATTAATTATTAAATATTTCATGAACAGCTTCATGTTAATCTAGATCTACTGTGGATAATAGACAATCTGACCGGCTACCTTACCCTCCAAACCGGAACATGTCAACGGCAAGCACTGACATTGTGGCGGCACGAATAGGTAAGGCGGTGGTACCAATCCGGACGAGTCGCTGTGAAAGTCTCATCACCTAGGTAGTAGGTATCACCTAGGTATATAATATATAACAGTACAACCATAACATCAATGGTGTTTATAGGAACTAATTGTCTTTTACCATCAAAAGTGATTTATAATTGTTCTGTCTTAAAAATAATATTAGGATTGATGATCGAATTGGTAGTTGTAATCCAATGTACACTAAAGAAAATGATGTGCTTCTCCTTGACAATTTCAAAAAATATGTTTATTTTTGGAGATTTCTATCAATCTTAATTATCTATTACTTATAATAGAAAATCCGAACATGGAGTTGATATTAGAATCAAACATATTTTGTAACAAATTCAGTATACTGGGTTGCCTAACGGAATACTTTTAACAATTTCGATTTTTTTGGGCAAACATATATCAATGTGTTTGCCATTAAACAGTGCATATGTTAATATATTTTTTTATACATTAACCAAGTCCATGAATTTCCAAGTCTATTTAATTTAGAATAAAATTATCTTATTATCTTAAAATTGCAACTTTTTTTACTACATTGGAAGGCAAACATGCAGATGGATTTCCTCTAGTAAGAAATTCACTCTGCCTAGAGACACCAAATGTGGTAATGGTTAATTATACAAATGGCATACTTAACATTGCATAAATAAATATTCCATGACAAATTACACAAATTGAATCTAACCACAAAGTTCTCGTAATCAATGCTAATAGTGCGTTGCCAACTTGTGGCTGAGATGTTTTATGAAAATTCATTTACTTAAAAACATAAATAATATTCTGGCCAGAATTTTTTTAGGCAACCCATTTTCTTTAAACTTTACTTACACTTAAATTTTTATAGAATATGTTTCACCCTATTAAATGCTGAGTGAAAGTTGACCTAGGTTTCGATTTTAGACCACTTTTTTTAATTTAGACATTGTTTTATATATTATGTGTATTTGAAAATTACTTACCAAGAATGTCAATAGTTGATTGATGATTTGAAATTATAACTGCCCCTCGGTCTTCAGCTAGGACCTTACCATTTCTCAAATGCCACTGAACTTCTATTAATTTTGTGACATGTTTGATAATCTGTGTTCCGTACCTTTTAAAGAAAACATTTTCATTTAAAACCTACCTCCATTTTAGTGTTTGAAGAACCCCACAAACTAAAAGTTTTGCTATAATTATTTTGTGTCAAGCAAATCTCAGGATCACTGTAATCTGAGAAAATTCTATTAAGATGCCATCTTTTTTTACTATCAAAACTTTATACATGTGCAATCAAAACCATAGACGTATGGTTTCTAGTTTCTAGCAGTACTTGATTTGCCCCCGGTCTATGAATTTAAATACTTACATTTCTTACAGTCATTTGAATGATCATTGTTCTAAAGAATTTCCTAGCTTTTTTCATCCCTACATGGGATGAAAAAAGCTAGGAAAACCCTTAGGAAATCAAGTACAGTTTTCACGGGTCTTAATAAAATATATTAACAAATATACACATTGTTTATAATTATACAATGTATAACATGTATAATAATGTGTACAATGTGTATAATTATACAATGTATATCATTATTATTAATCATTATCATACATCTTTATTTAATTTTTTTAAACATTGTGTGCTTAGATCACATTTTTCTTATGAAACTGGTTTGCTGATCTTTTGTTTTGAAGCCCTTTTGCATTTAATGAGCGATTTATGTATGGTACATTGTGGACCCCCAAACATGTACTTGCGGACCACAGGTTGGGAAATGCTGCTCTAAAGCAGAGATCAACAACCCGCGGCCCACTTGAGGCCGACGTCTTACTTGTGGTTGTTAATGTTTTGTAAATAAGTTATAAATATCAAAGTAAATGCATGAACGTTCCGCGGTTATAGTGAGAATTCAGTCTTAAGAATGTACTTCTCTGTGGCAATTTTTATTTTTTCTATGGGAAGTGACCAATTCTATGTAGGTATATTTGGCTTCTAGGGTCAACATCACAAGTGTGGCCCACCTTTAGTTTATTTTACTGTTTTGTGGCCCTTAAAAGGTTGCCAACCGCTGCTCTAAAGCAATAATAGTAGATATTTTTAGAGGAAGCAGAAAATCAACAGATCTCTGGATAGTAAGCACAGAACAATAGTACTCACTAAGATGGTGTTATCACTGATCACAGACCCTTGACAGTGGTACATTACATACCAATTACTAAACAAAAAAAAGGCAAATAAAAATAATCAGGCAAACATTTTTAGCCACATTGTGCCTAAAATTATAGATTATTTACTACTAGCTGTTGCCCGCATGGTTAATGGTCCCACAGGAATATTTTTTTGGGATAAAAATTATCCTATGTGTTAATCCAAGCTACTTTCTGTATGTGCCGAATTTCATGAAAATGGGTTCAGCAGTTTCTACCTGAAGGAGTAACAAAATAACATACATACTTTGTCATTTATAGCATTGATAGGATTGATCAATTTAATAAAATATATAGTGTTTTAGACTCCTATAAATAGTGAAAACCTTATCGATATTGGTCCAGTAATTTTGTAGTTATGTTTAAGCAAACGGCGGTTTCAAAAATTTTTTCGAGATTAAAATCACCGCAATAACCATTCGAATTTATTTATGTTTGGATGATTTTAATGTAGACACTACTGTCTAACGATTTATTAATAAATATAAAAATGGTAAATAAATTTTTACTTTAAAAATATGTGTAAATCTGTAGAATCTAAAAAATCAATAATAAAGGTACTTACAGAGAGTTCTTGACGTTTTTGGGATTAAAGACGAAAAATGGTAACATAAACAAAGCTACTATCGAAGACCAAATGTAGAATATCAAAAATTTTGAATAAAACTTTACATAGTTCGGTGTTTCGGAGAATAATTGCTTCAGAATGTATGTCGCTACAGTAATCATAAATATGTATATTACTTTATCCCACATATTTGTTTTAAGTATTTTATTGTGTTTTAAATATATAACTTCACCCAGTGATAATATATAAAATATATTTACTTATTTATTTTTAATTTAACGCAATTTAGTAAATTGTATGAGTAATCTTCATATAGTCTAGACTCGAGTTGATATTCATTAATTTTTCACCAAACTAAAAACTAGTTAAAATTGCCGCCTTTAACTGCGGTCGAAGCGAACACAAAAACTTTACACTTAATTGCCGACTAACGCCACTACAATACAATGTTTTCATGTAAATGACGAAATTATTACGAATTACCTACGATCAGAACGGCAAATAAAATAAACAAATAGTGACATCTGACAGTTGACAGCTGACACTTGACAGCCACTTCAGTGTCGCCATAAGTTGAAATTTCTTCTCTTAAAACCGTACAAAATAAATTACACAATTAAGTTACAAATTAAAACAGCCCAGAGGGCAGATTCCGTATCTTTTCAGTGATGATCACTGGCTAAAATGTACATCAAATAGCTATCAAATGACGTATTTTACATTTGCTATCTCCTGTGACCAACAGAAACACAATAGAGATAGCACATACAGCTACAGAATAGAGATATCATTATACCACGATACTATTGAAGAATAGCAAAAAAACTCACAACATTATTAATGTCATTTTAGTCTATGAGATTTAAAAACGAGCTATTGTTATAGGTAGCCGATTGGAATCGCGCACGGACACCGTATAATAAAATACGAAGTATTAAAAATATGTTATTATTATTTTCGACCTGGATGATTTATTTATTTGTAGTTGAAAATAGTAAAAGTGGAGAGAATACACCTCAAATAATTAATAAACGTATGTTGCTTACTGCTTAGATAGGGATAATCTATTATAGATTAACTAAGTATGGAATGTTAGAGTTAATGGTAAAAATGTTTGAGATTGAGATCAACCGAAGGCACTGCTTACAGGCGTTCCCCTCTGGAAAAATTACGAGACCTCTGCTCATAGCACTTAGATAAAACTAGTTGCCCGCCCTCGCTTCGCTTCGGTTATTCAAGAATAAAAATCCTACTAATATTATAAATGCGAAAGTTTGTGAGTATGTTTGGATGTCAGGATGTCAGTATGGATGGATGCAGTAAGCGCGCTACTTTGCGCGTCTTTGCTACGCTTCAACGATATTTAATTTTGCGCCCAGAG
>NJDC01058258.1:0-19292 GCA_002245475.1 Calephelis virginiensis
TTTTCCGACGTAAGATACAACTTTGACCTATAGAGATAAAAAAGTATCTTCACGCCCATATCCCTGAAGAGGTAGGCAGAGGTACAACCAAGGCACACACGACTAGCCGAAGACACTAAGTCCCACAAGTTGATAGGTGGCCTATCGCCAACCGGGCACATTTCCAATCCCGACCAACATTTTTTTATTAGAAAATTGGAAAAATCCAATTTTATTTTTGTTGGCCGACCCGGGATTCAAACCCGGGACCTCATGCAGTCAAGTGCAACACCCGGACCGCTAGACCACAGAGGCGATATACCTATAGAGATCATAGATATAAGACGCGCGTCACTTTCTTGTGACCTGGGTATTATGCACAATGTGTAAGTCTATTGTCTGCACTTTCCTCCGGATTGGAATGCGATAGGCTTAGACACTATCATAATGGCGGTAATAGGTATCTTATACAAGTTGCAAGCACAGCACTCTCCAGTAATCTTGTTGGTAAAGAGCCATTTAGTTTATGCTCGCCTTTTACAAGCTGGTAGACACGAAGACAGATGGTCTTTTCTAAATAGGTGATTTTGATTATCTTGGGAGAAAAAATAATTTCTTACCATCATGAAATTCATCTGCATATTTGCCTTGTGATTACAAAATATATATATTTAAGCAAACTATTAGTATCACAAGCTTTATATTAGCAGAAAGACATAAATGGGGAGAAAATGTGATACAATAGTTTTCCACGTGTTCACTTCTAATGAATCAATCATTTTCAGACAACATACACTTTTTACACGACGTAATCGAGCATTCAGTCATAACTCATAATACAGTTTATTTTGCCATAGATTATAACTGTTGATGTCTTTTTAAATACAGAGAAAGAAACAGATGAAGTGACAACTGAGGATGGAAAATTGAAGTACTAACTATGCTAAAAAATAATATAAGCAATTAGCAGTAATAAATATTGGCCTCGTTGGTCGCAGAATTGAGTAGACATCTAACGCCATAATTAGTAAATGTTTCGGGTTCGATCCAGAATTATCCAGAGAAAATGAATTTTAGAATACTTTGAATTATTAATTAAGTAATATTTTTTGAATAAAAACATGTATTTTATTTTAATCTAAATTTTTATCTGTTTTGACCTTAAGTGTCTGTTTGTTTTGTGAGGCGATGCGGATTTTAACTTTGAAAAATAAAAATACCGTTGCCCGAGATTGGATGTATACCCGGTTGGCGACAGTTTGCCACCTATAGTATTGTAGGACTTAGCGTCTTCTGCTTGTCATTGGCGCCCTTGTTGTGCCTCTGCCTAGCTCTTCGGGGATATGTAAAGTATATATTTTTAATACCGTAATGCTAGTTCTGCTACGTGCAGCACTATTTGAGTATTCAATAGAAATATTAAGTTTTAATTTTGATTGGCAAGCGTATCTTCTTAAGTAAATTGGTTCTACTCGCTCAGCGCAATATGAGCCTTTACTCCATATTTTAAGATTCAAATTTGCTTGTGTTTCGTACATCAGTGATTGTTCTGTACGTTGATACTGTTACTTGTTATATGCTTATGCACGAAGCATAACATATATTTGTGTAATTTTATCAATTGTTTTTTGTCATTACGAAATCTGCACAAACTTGTTAACAGTTTCATAACATCACCTAGACCAGAATGTGCTTTAATAAAATAAAGTTTATTTAAAATACAACAGGCTTTTTTCTATTATTTTAAATGATCAAGATATCCGCGCAGGTGGATCGTTATGTTGATATTGTGGCCTCCTCTTATTATATTTGATTATAATATAAATGTATCTCAGATTATACTTTTTAACCAACTCAAAAAGATGAGGTTTTCAATTTGACTGTATGTTTCTTAAACGATTACTCGACCGATTATGAACCTATTTTGGTGATTCTTATTTAAAAAGGTAGCTTATGATTCCGAGGTTTCCTCATATTAGTTTTTTCATGATGTCACAAGCGGTTTTTGTAATACATTAAATATTGTTAGCGTAGACAAAAACTATGCATTATTAAGTATCAAAACTATTAGTAGGATGTTGATACTTGAATTTATGTGGGACCATTTCGGAATCATTACTTAAAAAAGATCATTAAGTCGCGATATAATACCTAATAACAGAAATAGTTGCAATCGTATGTTTGGAGTGCGTCATTTTGTTAACAAAATATTAGGACTACAAAGCTTAAACGTGGTAAAATATTTTTTTCCTAAAATGTAAGATATAGATAATTTTCAAGCAGCAAAGTATATGTCTCTAACTTTTAAATAAAAAGAAAGAAAAAAAGATAGTGAAAATAGAAAAAATCTGTTTTTTTTTATTAAAACTTTTAAGTTTTTCAAATATGGTACCACCGTGAAACAATCTCGTGTCACAATGTTTGTCCTCAATTGACTCCTAAACCACTTAACCGATTATAATAAAATTCGCACTCCATGTGCAGTTCGATCCAACTTGAGAGATAGGCTACCTTACATCTCAATTTATCGCGGGCGAAGCCGTGAGTAACAACTAGTAGTTTATAGATCTAGACTATGAAAAATATTGGCTTATGATGAATGGATACAAATCTCTTTTCAAAATTATATTATACATGTCTTTCCTGAATTTTGTTGGAGTAACTTAGCAAATAATCGCGTTAAAATATAGGAAGATCCCCTTCTGTGACGAGCTGAAATTTCAATTGGCACAAGTTTACCAATTAAAAGCCAGTCAGTCAGAGGAGACAGGCCAAGTGCTTCATTACTTGTTACGTGAGGCTCCACGCACACTTCAGACACAATTGTTAATTTTTGTTTCCTACGAGATTTAATATAAATAGAAATATAATTAGAACATAGAAATTCGTTTGTTTCACATTAACCCCACATGATGAACTTGTCTACATGATTCTAAAATCTTCCACCAGATCGGAACGCGGCCATAAACAAAACAAAATTAAACTGGCCAAAGTTTGTCAACTAGAAGTCAGTTTTTTTATGATATTGGAAGGCAAACAAGCAGACAGATTTCCTGATTGTAAAAAAATCACGTGGCCTAGAGACACCGATGGTGTGGTGATGCATGGTGGTAATGGTGCGTTGCCAATCTGAGGATGCTAGGCCTCGAGCAAAAGTAAGTTTACTCGCTACCTCACCCTCCGAACCAGAACACGCAAGTACTGATGTTATGGCGGCAGAAATAGGTACAGCGGTGGTACCAATCCAGGCGAGTTGCTGCGAAACTCTACCACCTAGTTACATGGCATTAAAGTCAGTGAGATTTTTCCCCTGGTGATCCAAGTATTTTATATGGAATAGACCCTATGAATCTGTATCTTAAAAGCGAGCATAAGTTAAACAAGAACACCGGTGGAAGAGTAGTGTACACAACTAGCCTGGGTGGGGATCTACTATCTTAACTTTTGGTGCGGCCATAACGAGGGTAGGGTACTCCGGAGGGTTGAGAGCAGCCATTGAGCCTAACAACACTGCTAAAAGAAGGAAAAGCAAAACCAGTATAGAATTTATGGAGTCTATTGCCAATTGTTGTCTCATCAGAACTAGTCTCTTTTGATGAGGCAACATGCGTGTTCGCTGTATCTTATAAAGTACATGAAGAAACACGGACGGGCTAAGTTTATAACTTATTAGGTGTACTTATCCCCTTAAATTCATAAGTTTGTCTTTATGTAATGTTTAATGTTAAAAAGGTTATGTAATTAATATATATGACAAATATCGATTGGGTGCAAGTTGTCTAATTAAATATTAGTAACGTGAAAATACAGAGACGAAGCAAATGCTTCATTACCTACTCGTGTCTTGAGGCTACAGACACACTATAGGCGTAATTAAATTTCAAAATTGTAATTGTGTATTGCAGTGAAAATTAAGTAAACCCCGTCATAAACCTATCAGCAGAGTGGCTAAAACCATATCAATCACGTTAACTTTCATTAAAAAATCGTATCGAAATGGACAGACCCTATTATGTTTAGTAGTTTTGATAAAACAAATGTGAACGCACAGCAACACGTCAACTTATATCACCCCTCTTTTTCTTTGGGGCTTAAAAATATTTGCCCCCTAGAGTCAAGTTTACAAAATGCTGATGCGTGTCTTTCTTTTCATTTCTTAATGAAAGCAATATCATCGTCTTTTTGTTTCCAATACTATAAAAAATAGTTAAATCAAGGCACTGAATACTTTTACTTCTTTGGCCGTAGTATAAATGTATAATTTGAACATTCATTTGGACAAAGTCTCGGGCTACAATAAGTCTTATAGATGGTAGACACTCTCTCGATCCGGTCTTAATTCATTTTAATCAGAACTATTTTAATTGAAAGAGTTTTGCAAACTTTCTTGTGGTATAAGTTATAAGATGTACTAATTTTTAAAATAGAACCTTGTTGACAAAATATGTTGATGTAATCATATATTTTATCATAGATATGAGTTTCCCACTAATTATTAATTGGCTGCAAAATATCTTGTACAGAGAAATCGGTTTTTCGTCAATAGCAATGTGACTAACTAAGTTTTTTTGTGAGAAATCAGAGAATAAGCGCATGGCTCTCCTGATGGTAAGACAACCATGGCCTAAATACTCCATTAAAGTCCTGTGGCCGGGATGTTAGGGCTTTTGATGCACCTTACCCTAGCCTCCAGACATTATGGCAGGAATAGGTAAGGCATTGGATCGCTATTCGGCCAAGTTGCTGCACATCACTCTACCTACTATATTTTAACCAGTTCTCGCCTCTTGCGAACTGCCTGAAAGAGAGGCAGATAGTCTATTCTATTCAATGGACCAAAGAACAATACGGGGAAGGTGGTAGAGTATTGTGACGCCACATGGATTGGATCACTTAACTTATTTCTGCCTCATATTAAATGTACCATTTGGTGTCTAAATAGGCAGTGGCTATTTCTTATCATCAAAAAATTCGCTGCTTGTTTTCTTTCAATCATATTAAATACAGCTAATAATTTCAGGTAATCTATATCTATATGTAATGTTAAAATATGTATATTGTATATTATTAATCATAGCAGTAAGCGCGTACTAACAGAACAATTATATATTTCTTTGTTTTGTTACTTAGTTTTATGAAAGAAAAAAATAAGTTTAGCAGTATAATAGAAAATTTACGACAACTTAAATGAAACTTAAATGTTATATTACCGTTAGTAAGACGTAATGCCATCGTCTGTCAGGTCAGCTAGTAAATAAATAAAAGTTATTATTTGATTATACTAAAACTCTGAATGATTTATTTTTGGTTTATCACAAGACGAGCAGACAATTCTGGCGTCTGACTTTATGTCGATGTGTAATACGCCTTCTGATTTTATACTATTTATAAATCGCTAATAGCTTATACCTTGCGAACCGCGTAATCAGATTTTCCGCTTGTTCTAAGTCCGCCATTTCCTGCCCCTATCCAAAGGTTAAGAGGGTCGCTTCTGAGATAACTATAACTGAATCGAGATATAATCTTATCTAACACTAGTTATTTTCCTTAGCTTCATTTAAACAAAAATAACTTATATGCCAACTTAAAAAAAGAGGAAGTTCCATGTGTAACTATTAATATATTTTATTTTGAAAAGAGGACTTTCAAATAGATCCAATGCAGAGCAGGATCTGAAGATGAATTAGAATCTAAAATCTAGGAAAACTGTCAAGTTTTTTGTATACTTAGATGACAGTATCACAAAATATACATTACACTGAAAATAAATAAGATTGTTTGTAGTCTGACTACAATTTTTGATCAAATCTGTTTAATTAGGCCCTAGGTTATCCGTTTTGGACATTTGTTGAAATTTCATTATGTTTGGGCCATTAAGTTTTATTACTACTGGAGATTACACTCCTGTCAAAGACCTGATATCATTTTCAAATTCTGCTGATTAACTGTAATGTGCTGACCTCTTTTTCTGAAAGTCTTGTGACGTTCATAAGTATCTTCACGCCCATATCCCTGAAGAGGTAGGCAGAGGCACAACCATGGCACCCACGACTAGCAGAAGACACTAAGTCCCACAATGTGATAGGTGGCAAGCCTATCGCCAACCGGGCATATTTCCAATCCCGAGCAAAATTTTTTTATTGGAAAATTGGAAAAATCAATTTTCTTTTTGTTGCCCGATCCGGGATTCGAACCCGGGTCCTCAAGCATTCAAGTCCAACAACTGAACCTCTAGACCACAGAGGCGACAACCAACGAATGAGAGGACAGTACATTAGAGTGAATCAGCAATATTTGGAAATGATATCAGGTCTTTGTTAGAAGTGTAAACTCCAGTAGTATTATAGCTTCATGGTTTGGGCTTTCTGTAAATATTAATTCTATTTTAAGTGTGTTTATATTTATACATATAAAACCTACATAGCCTTTTTTGGATTCGGTTAAAGATGACTAGTGAAAAAAATCAACCGTTTTTCATTTATAAGAGTGCTTAATCGCACAATAACAATAACGACTCTATCATTTAATGTGTTAAAAGCTTAAGGTCCTAAACAAACTTGCGTTTGCACTTTGTGTAAACTATTATCATTTTAGCAGCTTCTTTTTGCTCCTCTGAAATTGAATCTTTATGAATAAATAAACAGCAATACATAGTAGGTAAAACTCTATATGGGAAACATGTCATAATGTCGGTCACTTATAGTGACATTTCCAGTTCTTCACGTTCTCCACTCAAACGTCCATGGACTCTCAAATATCCCAAATAAAAGTATTGTCTAACGTCTAACTATTTATTCTCAATTACAATAAAATTATACATAACACAGTACATTTTTGGTCTGAGCTGAAAAAATATTCGATTTTAAATAAGTTGGCAAAGGCCCATGGTTTTTAATTTAAATGTAATTTTTTTAATTAAAATTGAACAATTTTTTTTATGATAATAGAAGGCAAACAAGCAGATGGATTTCCTAATGGTAAGAAATTCAAGCCGCCTAGAGATACCAAAGGTAGTAATGCGTTGCCAACCTGAGGCCAGGATGTTAGGCCTCGAGCAAAAGTAAGTTTACCGGCTACCTTACCCTCCTAACTGGAACACGTCAACGGCAAGCATTGGACGTTATGACGGCAGAAATAAATAGGGCAGGCATAAATAAGTATAATTTATGAAATACAATATAATTTGTTCTAGCAGGCATCAATAATGGAGAGTATAAAATATACTTTAAAGTAAAAATTCTGGATGCCAATGAAACACACAGTATGTAAAAGCCTAAGCTATAGACCACCCCGCGCGGCACTAAAATTATCCGCGGTGCTATCAAGTCTGTTATTAGCCATCACGGGCCAATAAATGACGGATTTGTTTTTAATTCAATTAACAACAGGATTTCATTATTACTAGTAAGATCAGTGAGATCAGGTTAAGGCTGTAAGAGAAGTAATCAATATCCCAATGGTTTCGTAAATTTCGAAAAGTTACCGTTCTGTTGCAGACCCGGTATAACCTCACAAGCAAAAAAATAAGTAAAGTACAAGATTTAAGTCCGGATCCTTTGTGTAGAATTTCCTGCCATTTGTCTGCCTTGCAACTCATAAGAGGCAAACAAGGCAAAACGGGTAATTTTTAACTAGATCACTGGTGGTCGAGTGGTGTGCAGCAATTTGACTGGGTTGGAATCTACTGCCTTACCTATTCATTATGATAATGTCGTGTTCCGGTCCGAAGGATAGCCGTTAGACTTGCCCAATTGGCCTATTACCCCAACTACAAGACAGAGACCCACCTACACCACCTATTGGTCCTTATAGGTTGTGGTTATTTCTTACCATCAAGAGAGCTACATGTTTGTTCCCTGTCTGTAGACATTAACATTTGAAAAATATTTATTTGCCGAGTATGTGTGTTAAAAAGCATCTAAGAATTTCAACGTATTAACATTGTGGTATTCTAATAGTTATTTTTATGTTGATAGTGTATCTTCATGCCTAAATATATAGAGGTAGGCAGAGTAACCAAGGCACCCACGACTAGCCAAAGACACGAAGTCCTACAACGCGATAGGTGGCAAGCCTATCGTCAACTTGGCACATATGCAATCCCGGGCAACTAAACAAGGTTTGAAAGATTGTGTATCCCCATTCGCGCAAGTTGCTGCACACTACTGCACTACCCGTCAGTGGTCCAGTTGGTAATGACCCTTAGTGAGCTGATTGGTAGATAACAGATGGCCACGGAACAGTACACGAAGCAACACGGCTTTGTCTTTTATTTAAAATTCATAATGTTTAAATATTATGTAGTTGTTGTTTAATAGCTAAAGTACTTATAAGTCTATTATTATCAAAGTGAGTGTTTTGATATTACACTAATGTATCTTTTTTAATTGAATGTGTATAAACAAAATACGATCAAATTCTAGTATGTATTTCTAGTATGAATCTTTCGTGTTACCAATTATTTAGCTGACTGACAAACAAACTTGGAAAGTGCTAAGACGACATCTCATGCAAGTTGTCAAAAGCGATGTTGACGTTGTTTCTTCATCAAACCTAGACGCGAAAGAGAACAACTCAGGAGCACACCGTAATCCGTATGTATGAATGAGATAAAACTACATATTTGTACATCTATATATTAATTCGTGATGCCAAAACTTTGGATTCTTTTTGCGAAAATTGCGCGGACGCAGGAGCATAAAATTTGGCACTTTTATAGTTTATGTGTAGGAGAAGTGCAGAACTCTAATATTTTTCAATAATAATGCTTATAAAGTGCATTAAATCAATAAATAAAAGATTACCCACACTACCATGCATTTGACACACACAAACAAATGTATTGATGATAACGATAAAATATCACAGATGGCGCACTAAAAAGTTTAGAAACAAAGTAGTTGGTCTTGAGAAATGAAGATGGTGTTCTTATCAACAAGATATTAAAGTTTATAATGGTCGAATTTCGACCAACGGGCGACCACTAGTATTATAAAATTTGCGTTCGTTCGATAGTAAATTATTTGATGTTTATGTATGTTTACGTTAACACAACCCACGTTTTGACACGTCAATTCGGGCAAATCAAATCTATTAGATTTTCAAAAAGTTTTCTCATGAGAGTTTTATGTTATTTAATAAATTTCGAAAGTGCAAGCAAAACTACAGAGCGTTTATAACATTGGTATAAACTTAGCAAATTACGTCTTTATACCGTCCTTCTACATTTCCGAAGGTAGGGCGCGAACTAGTACACGTCAAAATTGACAGGCCGCCATCTTGAACTCCAGACTACGTAGTCTCAATAGCACGTCTTGCGATAATTACTACAACGATTAGTCAAGTCCTCCTAGACGCATTTACACCAAAGTGTAATGCTGAAAACTGTCTCAATAATCATAATTGAGAGCAGCTAGTTCATAACAGATTGCGTCTGTTCTGTGTCTCATTTATTTTTTGTGGTTTTCATATTTGCTTGGTCAATTTATTGATATGGTGGACAGATTAAATTCATTTGATGTGTCTTTAATTATAACACTGTCCACGTCACGGTATTTGTCATATTTGTATCTGTGGTCTTGTGCCCACGACAATAAATATACCTACTGTAAATATGAGACTTATGACTGTATATATCGAGTTTTGGCGCCATCGAGAGAAAAGATGGTCGAAGTTTATTCATAATTATTAAATTTCTAGTTTATATTGAGTGAAAGTAGACAACTTTGGTGGAATTTTGTACAATTTTGTTCAGTGAAAGTTCACAAATGAAATAATCATGAAGAAATTAGGCTATCGTGTATTTCCTCGTTGTCGCCAAATCTCATTATCGTCGTTGCGACTGTAAGGCCTCGTGTAAAAATCTATTTTAAGAGAAAACCGACAAAAACCGTCTACTGAAAAAAATATAATGAAACAAATTACAGCAAAAAATGTAGGATTCAGCTACATTATTTATTACTTTTTACATTTCTATTCTTAATTAAAATGAAAAATGGTAATAAAAAAAACAAATTCAGGTGATACATAAGAGATTTAAGTTGCATTTTATGCATCACATCAGAGGTTTTGAACTAATATTCCTTTATCAATTGTAATGAAAAAATATGTCATATTCAACAAAACAATATTTATTTCTTAGAGTGCATTTGTTTGGATAGTTAGCAATAAAAATAAAAGTGAAGTTACAATAGAAAAGTTACGAATTAATGTGCATATTATTTTCTGCCAACTATATGATTATGCTTTAGGTACCAGGATTAAATTGTAATGTGTTATAAAATTGATGGTAATCCTTATTGATCTATTACCATTTTTAGTTCTTGAAGATGTTTATACTTGCTCTTATTAATTCTTAAAGGCGTTCTGTATAATCTATTTGGCAATACCAGACCGTGACTTTGATTATTTCTTCGGTGCGGTAGCATAGACCATTCATCGACATGTCTTAACCTATATAGTATGGATCCATCGGATAAATATTTGAGACCCCTAATATCTACCACGACAGGATCTCTCCCTTCATTTTGCCAGGTCGTAGGGATTTAAGTTGGATTCCATCTTTTTGAAATTGATGAAGAAATCATAATGAATAGATTTGACAGTATACGGCTTTTGCGCTCGAGCTTGTCTCATTTGGGTAATGTAATCACTGGGAGCAAGTATTGGTGGTTTTATGTATTGTTCTGTGATGGAATGAAGACTATAAACGTCCATCATAGTGTGCTCCTTTTCTAGGTAAAGTTCTTCGATACTAATTTTCTTTTTTTGTGCTAAATCGCTTAGATCACTTGACAATATTCGGTTACGGTTTTGGTGTCCGCACCCATCAGAAATTATTACAACGCGCTCTGTTAAATGTGGTAGATTTTGACAGTAGTCTATCAAACAAGATGTAAATTAATTACCAGTAACATTACACTATATTTTATTCCAATAATTGCCTAAAGATCACGAGCATGGCATGCAACTAAAAACTCTAATGTGATATTTTAATGACCAACTTTTGCATGGCAAGCACATTGGAGATATTGAATTTGATAAATAAATTACGATAGAGACGTCATATACACTTGGGAGTTTTTGCATTCGATTGTGCTTGAAAATATGGGATCGACTAGCTTTAAAAAGTATTATTGGCAAAAGTGACACATAGGAGGTCTTAAAGTCCCAACGACGTTATATGAGCTTGAGGCCACCGCTTTACTCAAGACCCGGCATGACTTTTATTGATTTATTAAGACTAATTTTGAATAATTGAAACCCGATTTTGGTAAACCGGTTAACTTGATGTAAATTTTTACTTGACTAATGGCAAAATGCTAACGCGAATGCCAAAAACTAATGAAAGAAAGAAGAAGTATACCTACTGTAAATATTAGACTTATGACTGTTTATATCATGCTACGTACGTACTTATTACTACGTCCTACGTACTACCTGAATGCAAGGTATTTGCAATCAATTATCCTAAACAATAAAAGCAAAGGAGTAATAAAAAGAGTTGAAAATATGAATAAATAATTCAGTATATTAATTTTGCCTATCAAAATTAAACTAATTGAATAAAAACTGATGTTATATATTACATATCGGTGTAAAATGGGCCCGAGTCGAAGCAAAAGACAGTTAAATAGGCGAGTTACTGTTAATTATTGAGTTCTCTGAGGAATTACTCATTACTTTCGTGACTCAACGTGAGTATTTTTGGCAAGCTTATAATTTACAAGTTAGAGAGACATGAGTTTTTAACAAAAATTCGCACTGATTGGTACCATCGCTTTGTTTGTGATCATAATGTCAATTTTCACTACTGTCGTGTTTCGCCTTTGCTTCGTCCAGTTTGAAAACACAGCTTTGATATTTTTGATATATATTCAAACTGATTTCCATCTATTTGTGTAATTGGTTTTGAAATTTTTAAAGTAGGAACATAGATATACCTGAAAAGCGACAGTACAATTTTGATAAAATTTGGTATAGAATTAGTTTAAACTGCCGAACAACAAGTAGGTACCTTTACAGCACACACAATGCCCACCTGGCTGTAAGTTTGACAAAATCTTCTAAATTGTTGTTAATTTGATTTAGCATGATTTGACTGCTGGCAAACTTTTTAAAATAAATTAAATTTAAACTTACTTATTTCTAAAGTTTAACTCAGAAATTCTATTAAAATAATATGTTTCAATGTTCAAGCTTATTTCAAAAAATAAAAAAATAGTGTAAAGCACTTTCTTATAAGCAAAATACGCCAAACAATGTTAGAATCTAAAAAAATACTAAATGTATATTTTTCTTTGTACTCTCATAATTAACACTCTTACGTTTTTTGCGGATTTAGTGAAATACTTATAATTATGCATTTTATTTATTATAATCGCATCTGCATCTGACTTAACTTCCTGAAATCTCGGGTTTGATCCCCGTGCCCCCTTATATTTAATTTACTAAAAAATAACGTCGCGTTACATTGTGGGATTTAGGGTCTAGTCGTAGGTGCCCTAGTAGAATTTCTGCCTACCCCTTCGTGGATAATGGCGTAAAGATATCTTTTTTAAGTATTTTCTTAGTTTTTCCATTCACCACATTACACCGTAATGTAATTCACAGTGTAATAGTTCGGCCCCTTTGCAATTTATTCCAAACACATGTTCGAGTGTTCGGGCAGATAAAGTGAATTACATTCTAGATCATTAGTCACCCCTTCGAGGGTTGTTTTTTCGGTTGTTTACTTTTATCTTGGCTTTTGTTTAAAGTTTTCTCGTAATTTTATGCTTACACAAGTTTAAAGTACATTAAGGATGTTTATACTTTACATACATACATATATACATATATTCACGCCAAGTTCCTTACGGGGTAGGCAGAGAGTATGGAGTGGCATACCTCACAATCCTGAAAACCTGTCTGGTTCGGATAATATCTGAGTGATCTGATCGTGGAATATAAACCTTGGTCTTCCTGGGTACTTACATCCATCCACATTCGCATTATATATCTGCTTTGGCAATCTTTCATCTATCATTCTTTCCATATGACCGAATCAGCGCAGCATGCCCTTTCGCATTTTAACACCAACACTTTCTTTCAATCTTACTCTTTCTCGGATCTCATTGTTACGAAACTGTTTATACTAACCTTATTCTTATTATTTTTAATGTGGTGAGACAGCGAATAAGCAAACTGCTCTCCTGATGGTAAGATACACTCGTGGCCTATAGACACCATAGATAATAGTGGTTCGTTGCTATTTTGTAGCCGGGATGTAAGGCCTATTTTGCAAGTCTACCGGCTACCCTAAACTCTGGACTGGAAAATGACATTTTCATTATTGCATCAGGAATAGGTGACCAGGTGCTGCACAGCTTGTGCACAGCTGTGGAATGTGTCCACACCCAATGGTCTTGTTGGTGATAATCCATTTAAACCTATGCTGAAGGCAGAGAGACAGATGATCTATTCTACCCAGGAGTCCCGGATTAACACCTATTTATTTGAGTTTACTACCACCTTCTCAACTGGAATTAGTTTAGTTTAGTTTCACGTCTATGTATAAATATTAAACATTCCTGGACAAATTACACAAATTGAATATAACCCCAAAGTAAGCAAATTACATGTGTTATGGGTGTTAGTCAACGACACTAATACATAGAAATACTTAAATACATATCAGAATAAAATTAATAAATATCTATTACCCGGAAATGCAGACATCTAAATGTTCATCATACAACTGCTTGCCTCCGCCGGGAATTGAACGCAAGCCTCGCGATGGTCAATGTAGTTAGGCGTGTACGCTAGCCACTTAACCAACGAGGCGGCCATTCATACATTAGCAACATTCAATTACATTAGCAAGCACCAGTTATAGGTACAAACGATGTAGTTATTGCAGTAAGAAAACAGTGGTTAGTGTATATTGTAGCGACTAGCTGCATTACTCTACTTCTTTTCCTGATTGAGTTTATTGTACTTGGAGTGGATAGTCCAGCTATCTAATTCACAAGATTGTTTGTTAGTGTGTGATGGGGCTGTCACATCCCTACGCCTTCGATTGTAACTTTATTTGACACAAGTTTTTTTTATTAAATCTGGGATGTACAGTGAAAACAATGATAAAATAGCGGGAAATATCTGAGTACATGTCGTTTTTTTATAAGATTAATGCCAGAATGATGATGATGATGACTGACTGACAACACTTACATATCTTCATACGACGTATACAAAGTCAAGGGTAAAACCTAGCAACTTGTGCGTCCGGTACATTCACTGGAGTGTGAGTGAATAGGAGATGCTAGCTGTCTCTGTCGTGCGCTGTCGTTTTGTTTTGAGCTGCCTGTATCAGACATTCAGGCCACCCAGTCAGTAACCTAGGGCTGTGAAAAATTTTTTTTTATATTGGAGAACAACAAGCAACCGAACTTTTAATAAGAAATACATTTTAATTGAATGAGAGCATTTTGTGTACAGGCTTACTGATTACCAACTAGGTACTCTGCTTTTCAAATCTGAAAATGACAATTGCGAGTACTGACATCATGGCCGTAGAACTAGTTGAGTTAATGACTTAAATTTGGAATTTGTTTTTTTATGGTATTGAAAAAAACTGATATCTGTCAAGACTGAAGGGGGGACCTGAAAATCAGTGTTAAAGCATTATGCTTTAACAATAAATACTGAGTGTTTCTCCCATTAGCAACACAGATCTGCACACTGCGTTTATAATATTTTTGTATTTGTTTTTTTAAATTATTTTCTATAGTAGTGTAACATGGGTAACAAATTTATGATGTAAGGACTAATCGTAAGGATTTAAAAAAAGACACGACTACGGCTGTTATGCTATTGTTACATTTGTGTGCAGTCGATTTTTTCTTACTCCATAATGCGTTGACTTATAAACCACAAACAATACTACTACAGAAGTTTTGAATTTAAAGTTGCAGTTTCAAAGCATTTTGATAGTGAAAGATTTTTTAGCAAATGTTAGCTGTAGGGCTGTCATCTAGTAATCCTCGTTGCTCGGGGTTAGATTCAAGTTGTGTAACTTGTCCAGGGATATTTATTTTTATTTGTTTATTATTTATTTTGTTACCATCCATAACACCAATACATACATACCATAGTACATGACTAGCTTACTTTGTGTTTAGACCTTGTCAAATAAAACGTCCGGCGATTATTATTACCATTTTTATTAACTGCCAACCCTAAGGTAAAATGAAATAATCGCTACGACGGACTTAAAATGAATTTGTCAAAACATACGTCGAGCAAGTCGCATTGAATGAGGATATTATACCGACGCGGATGTATGACGGATGAGACGGCTTAGATACCTTGGACTATACTAGCATTTCACACGGATTGCCCTACACAAAACGTACATCAAACAAGTCGTACTTAATGAACCACCTTCTACATTATATATATAATAACTACACCGTCTCATCTGTCACTTATCTGTACTGATAAGTGACAGATGAGACGGTGTAGTTATTGTCAAGTATTCTAGTATTTCTGTTATAAACAAGCAAGCAAAGAATGTAAAAGGAAATATTTAAATATTTTGATTTGATATGGGGATATGTACGAATGATGATGTGAATGTAGAAGGTGTAGATGGTGATCAGTACTGATAAGTGACAGATGAGACGGTGTAGTTATCGTGGAGTATACTAGTATTTCTATTATTAGTAGGTAGTTAACGCCTCTGTGGTCTAGTGATAATGTGTAAGAGTTGACTAAATGTGGACTTGTATTCGGTTGCTGGTCGGTGATAGGTTTGCCACCTATCACATTGTGGGATTGGTGTACCTTTAACTAATCGTAGGTATACAAGATTTATGTCTTCACCTTTAGGGTTAACAGCGTAAAGCTGTTAACTTTTTTAATCCCCGCCTTAAAACGAGGGGTGTTATAAGTTTGACGTTTTTGTGTGTGG
The DNA here is from genome assembly GCA_002245475.1 of Calephelis virginiensis. Classification (NCBI taxonomy): domain Eukaryota; kingdom Metazoa; phylum Arthropoda; class Insecta; order Lepidoptera; family Riodinidae; genus Calephelis; species Calephelis virginiensis. The sequence goes on from NJDC01058258.1 coordinate 15,932, forward strand.
GTGTGTCTGTGGCGTCGTAGCTTTTCAGCGGACGGATGGATTTTGATGAGGTTTCTTTGTTTGATTACTAAAATTTGACGTGGATTTACATGTCTTTACGATACATATATTGAGCAGGTTGTTTTTAATGTTCCGTTTTCTCTTTTCTCTGCCCACTTGTTCGTCTTTTTACAAAATAAATTTGTAAATATACCTATCATGATAAGGAGGATGTATTATCCGGTTATAGTCCGGTTAACTTGTGAAAACCGCGAGGTTAGCAACATATTAGCCATTTCAAAAAAGTATGTATTATATGATACGGGAAATTAAGATGCCGCGGAATAATCAGATTTTAACGCATGCAAATATAAATTCCATAAAAAATGGAAAAATGTATGAAGGTAATACTAGTTTTGCTCGGGGTTTCATCCGCAAAACCCCATTAAAATATCGAGACAATTAAAGTAACTTTCCCCAAGGTCTAAACTATTTTTGTGCCAACATTTATTAAAATCAGTCTAGCAGCAGGAGAGCGATATAACTGTAAACATGCAGCAACAAATAAAAAAATAATGCATGAATTTAAACAAGTGTGTTTTTAGTTTCATTTTAAAAATTTTTGTTTACTAGTGGTCGCCCATAATGAATTTTAACATCTTGTTGATAAGAACGCCATCTTCATTTCTCAAGACTAACTACTTTGCTCCCAAATTTTATTGTGCGCCATCTGTGATCTTTTATCGTTATCATCAATATATTTCTTTGTGTGTGTGTGTCAAATGCATGGTAGGACATGTAATGTTTTCGTTTTTAAATTAATGCACTTTATAAACATTATCATTAAAAAATATTAACGTTCTGCACTTCTCCTAAACATAAACTATAAGTGTGCCAGATTTTATACTCCTCCGTTAGCGCACTTTTCGTAAAAAGGGGTCCAAGGTTTTTGCTTCACGTATTAATATAATATAGATGATACAAGGCAACAATATTCTGTTATTAGGTATTTCTGATGACATGAATGTCAAAATCCAAAAGATTAAATTTCTTATAGCAATGTTAGGTTAGGTTAGTTAGTTTTTATTTTACAAGTTAACCTTTTTTTATTTTACTGTTTATAAAACCTTTACCTGGTTTCACTTACCTAGCAATTTGCCCGAGTAGAGATCCACAGCCATACCTATAGGTAATGATGTGAGGCGGTGGATAGGACCTCTGGTGAATAATTATAATGACAATATCACGTTCTGGTCCTTAATGTAGGGTAGCTGGTAGATCTGCATAATAGCATCTGCATCTGCTGATCATGAAGCAGTGACGCACCTACAACATCTATGGTGTCTAAAGGCCACTGTTGTCTTTTACCGTCACAAGAGGCGGGTGTATGTTCGCAATCTTATCACATAAAATAAAATAAATTAGCATTTGCAATTAAAAAAAACATGTAAAATTAACAAAAGGCATAACTAGTTTCTATACATTTTATCGTCGGTGCTTGATGGAATTCCATTCTTGAAACAATTTATTCACAAACACTTGTACTTTCCACAATATATATCATTTTTTTTTATTTTTATAGTTTAGCCAACCGGTTTCGCTATATAACAATATAGCCCTGATGATGCTTGTGCGCGAAACCGGTTGGTATAAAAATAAAAAATTAAAATATATTGTGGAAAGTAAATGTGTTTGTAAATAAATTGTTTCAAGAGTATAACTCCTAAAGTATTTTTCTGTAATAGAGCCAACATAGAGGGCATGTTAATGAAGAAAAATAAATTATATATCACACATACGTGTGTAATGTAAATACTATCTTAAGTTTAAATAAACAAAAAAAAATACCGTGCATTATTAAATGTATTTCTAAACACAAAAACAATAAAGAAAATAATAGTAAAACACTTTTAAAGGTTTCTATTCAAATTATAAATAAAATATAACATAAAAACTATAGTTTTAAATGTCTAGCATCCGCTAATGGGTAGCACATTGCAAGAGAGGTAGGCCAGGAGCCTGTACCTAGATATTGAATCGAATTAATTACTTTTTCAATATGAATTTATATTCACTATTTATATATTATATCATTTTTTAAAATTCCTGATAAGAATTTATTTTGTTAGTCTACTAGGTTTCTAGGTACAATTTTGAAGTCTGAAGTTGATAGCAAGACGCTTTCCAGATGAGAAAACTACGGTCATTGAATAGCTTAATAAAATCGTAACTAGCTAGCTAGTATGAAAATATATTATTATATTTACAATATAGGACATCAAACAAGCCAACTAATAGTCTGGTGATGAGATAGAAGAAATAGGTAATGAAATAAAATCAGTACAAAAACAGAAAGCAGTGCTCGGGACTATTATACTATCGGGGGTTAGAGCATAGGGATATCCCTATATCGCCTTATCCCTAGACAGAGGAGAGAGTCTACCGAATTGCAATTGATTACACAATACTTTGAATCCCGTCCATGTGACCTGAATTGTTATTATAAGAATCGATGAGATGAAAAAACCTTAAAAATTTTAACAGAATGGGCGCAGTAAAACTGCAAAAAAATTAATTAAATTTCAATACTAATCGACTAAATTAGCAAAAACATAACAACAAAAAACTTGCTAAATTCAGAAATAATATAACGGAATATCTACCTTTCAAATTATAACCTATGGTACAAGATTCTAATCATCAAAATCCTTTCATAATTGACAGAGTGATTGCGTAGCAACCGTACAAAAAAAATTAGCGTGTCATACTGAGAACCTTTAAAAGCCTTGTAAATGTTAAATCATGTTCACAGCATAATATACTTATTTAATACTGTTTGTCTTAAGAGAGTTAAAGATGTCATTTTTTGTTTATTCATCGGCTCTTGGCCTATAAACATAAGACTTTACAATTGTAATATATTTTTATTAAAATCAATTAGAATAAGAGAAGCCGCAACATTAACATTATAATTCACCTGCGCTGATATATTTATCATTTAAAATAATAAAAAATGCTTTTGTATTTTAAAAAAATGTTAAGGTCTAGGTTATAATATGATTATATAAACTGTTTACAATAATCAACCACGGGTTGATTATTGTAAACATCTACTTCAATTATTTGTGTGTGACCGCCTCGTTGGTCGAGAGGCTAGCGTACACTCCTAACTACGCCGATCAGCCGCGAGGCTCGGGTTCGATTCCCGGGAACATTTAGATGTCTGCATTTCCGGGTCTGGGTGTTTATTAATTTTGTTGTGGTATCTATTTAAGTATTTCTATGTATTAGAATCGTTGACTAACACTATAACACAAGCATATAATTTGCTTACTTTGGGGCTAGATTTAATGTGTGTGACTCGTTCAGGGATATTTATTGT
>NJDC01058259.1:16969-38318 GCA_002245475.1 Calephelis virginiensis
TCTATAGAGGCAATATAAATGTCATAGTCATAAAATATGTTGTAATAATGATAACAAATATGAAAGTGGCCTATTTTGTTTTTATTCATATATTTAAAAAAGAAAAAAAAGACAAAGAAAGAAAAAGAAATCGGATTTTTCCAATTTTCGAATTAAAAAAAATGTTCGTCGGGATTGGAAATATGCCCGGTTGGCGATAGGCTTGCCACCTATCACATTGTGGGACTTAGTATCTTCGGCTAGTCGTGGGTGCCTTGGTTGTACCTCTGCCTAACTCTTCGGGGATATGGGCGTGAAGATGCTTTTTCATATATTTATATGTGGAATTACAGGAACCTGCTTTAAATAAGCCCGCTGTTCCAATTGTAAGAAGTTGGAACTGAAAAGCTATCAAAGAAATGTGTAGAATCGTTTCCAGCCTCTGTACTTGGTGAAACTTCATTTCGTATTATTTCATAAACGTTATTTCATTAAGTATTATTTATATACAGTAATTACAAAAGGTGTGTATCTTCAAGCCTCTATCACCGAAGAGGTAATCATAGGCACAACTAGGGCACCTACGACCAGCCGAAGATAATAAGTTCCACAATGTGATAGGTGGCAAGTCTAACGCCGACTGGGCAGATATATAATCTCGAGCAACATTTTTTTGATAAGAAAATTGAAGAAATACATTTTTTTGGTCCATTCCGGGGCTTGAATCCCGGATCTCGAGAATTCAAGTCTAATTCTGAACTACTGGACCAGAGAGGCCATCCTTTATATAACTTCACTACAATACGCTTTAAATACGCTGTAAAAGTAAAACATGATGGCCAGTTTCGTTAATTTAGAAGGTTAAAATATATTAATTGAAACAATGCGATTGTTATCATAAATTAAATAACAAAAATATATTTTCGGGAAAAGTTTTTGTTTGTCCTAAGGTGTGAGCTTGAAGGCCAAACTACTTAACAAGATATACCAATTGAGCGAAACGAAATGGAATGATGTAAATTGAAAGGTAATCAGTATCCATAGCATCCCATCTCTATCATCATATAAAAGTCATTATTACGTTTTCACCAAAGTTATAAATGTGTGCCAAATTTCATCTTAATCGGTCGAGTATTACTTGTTAAAATTAAAGAAATAAGTTTTTTTCTAGTTTATCTACAAGATTTTTCGCTCATTGACGAGCTCAATATACTAAGTGCTTACTCGCGACTTCGTCAACATCGAATACATTTTGATATGCACTTTCATCACCTATTATAGTCCTAAAGAAATCGAAAAGGTTGGTAGAGGCACAACCAGGGCACCCATGACTAGCCAAAGACACTAAGTCCCACATTGTGATAGGTGGCAAGCCAATCGCCAACAGGGCACATATCCAATCTCGTGTAACTTTTTTTTTATTAGAAAATTGGAACAACCAAATTTTATTTTTGCTGTCCGACCCGGGTAGGAAACCGGGGCCTAATGCAGTCAAGTCCAACACCTGAACCGCCAGACCACAGAGTCCTTGCGAGCTTGGTATTTTTTTTTAAATAGTTACTTGTTTGAACTCTAGTCTTTAGTTATATGCATATTAAATTTTATCAATATCAGTCTAGTAGATTAGCCGGGACAGACTTTCGTATTTATATTTATGTATTTTTAATGACTCAATTCAAAATACTTATGATTTAGATAATTGAGTTTATAATAAAATTGTGGTCGTTGTAAAACCCTACAAATGAGTCGGACTAAACTACATCTTCAAATGTGACTGAACTATCTTAATCCTGTAGTTTTCTATTATTTGGCGACGAAGTCATCAAATGATTACGCCAGCTATAAAACGATAAGTAATGGTATGGTGTAAGTATTAGCGACGTTTATTATTACCTACGTATGTTTAAGGGCCTCTGTGGTCTAGCGGTCCGGGTGTCGGACTTGACTGCATGAGGTCCTGGGTTCGAATCCCGGGTCGGCCAACAAAAAGAAAATTGGATTTTTCCAATTTTCTAATAAAAAAAATGTTGGTCGGGATTGGAAATGTGCCCGGTTGGCGATAGGCTTGCCACCTATAACATTGTGGGACTTAATGTCTTCGGCTAGTCGTGGGTGCCTTGGTTGTACCTCTGCCGACCTCTTCGGGGATATGGGCGTGAAGATGCTTTATGTTTAAGGGCTACTAACTTTTCCAAGCCATGACTCATGAGACGCATTATGGGTATTTGTTTAACTTTTGAAGTAGATAATGTGAGGCCTTACACTTAAAACCCAAACGAGTGCTGGTACAACTGAGCTAAGTAAGGTAACCTTACATTAGATATTATTGTCATGTCATGTTTGTGAAATTATAAATGTGACAATGTAATTCAATGTCATTTTCGAAAGGAATAAGTGCAGTGTTCTTTTACATGGTTACTAACATAACAAATTAAAAACAACAACTCCTGACAAAACCTATACAATGCTAAGAAGAAAAGTGTCGTCAGCTTTAAAACAAAAAAGTCCGCAAATCAGTCCATTCCGTCAAAAGATATTACGCCACAGACAGCAACAAACACGTTTAACTTGTAACACCCTTTTTTCCGCCGGTAGTTAAAATGACCTTAGCTCGTCTAAGTAGAAATTATTAGTTTTACTGTCAGCTATGAATCATGTTTGCAAGTTTGGGCCTAGCAAGATACACAAAATGGGTAAATAATAAATCATACACGGTAAGTGACTCATACCAATCAAAATCATTACGCTCATTTCCTTATACGGCTTTGACTCAGGCAAAACTGACAGAGAAATGATCTACATCCTATAGATCGATTACGCAATCAAACAGCAGATACAGACATACCGCTGTATCTATTTAAACTGTCAACCATTTGAGCGCTTCAACGACGTCTTCCAGTTCAGTTTGGTCTACACAAGACGTCTACTCAGTTATGGGACCACCAATAATAAGTAAGTAGGTACTTAGCTTAATACTTACACTAGAAACATTAAAATTCTCGTGCAGCACAATATTGTTATTACACTGTCCTTGTTGAACTATTTGACCACTACTTAAACCTAAGAGCCCTAAAATGAGTACTATAACTATCATTTTGTTTTTGTCAGATCATGTTACATATAACCACTGCACTATAGCTAACACAACCAAATGACGGTTTTCTTTATTTTATCATTTTTATAATAGAATCTTATCAATAGATCATATCTTAGCCAGAATTATTCGCTAATCAATAAGTACGTTAATAGCGAAAATAATTATTTGTCAGCATGTGTGAAAATACATAATTAGTATATTTTGATGTTAAGTCTGGGTAGTCTGTTTAGAGTGAGATATACATTTACATAACAGCCCGTAATTATTGCAATAAAATAAGTCATTAATTCTCTGTATCCCTTCTCAACCTGACCTTTGACCTTTTTAAACTTTATTAAGTAATTATTAAGAAAAACATCCAATAATTTGATTGATAAATATATCTTATTGATCTGAAATGTATTCGATATCATTTAAATGATATTGTCTCCACCAGTTGTTGTCAAGGAGCTCATCCAGTGTTAGCCATTTTTAGTAAAACGAGGATCCCTCTGGGTTGTTGTTGAAAAATTGTTCTACGTGGGATCATACGAAGTATTCTACAGTAGAATACAGTATTCGTAAGTGAAGAAGGTTAGTCGCCTACGTTTAAATCATTCTTCATTACTTGATTGGTGGGTAATAAAAATAGTCAATGTATTATTCCGAATCATAAAAACAAATGAAATGGTTTTGTAGATAGTTACACTCTTATAACAAAATATAATCATTTAAGAGGAGTAAATTTGCGACAGTGTCCACTCCAATTGCAGTATTTCGTCGCGTTTTGATAGTTTTACTTATTGGTATGAAATGAAGGCACTGGTGTTAAAGTGGTATGTAGCAACTTACCCTAGTAGCGATCCACTGCCATAAACATTCCAGCCACTATAATAACAATGTTCTGGTTAGGAGAGTATTGTAGTGCACAATAGGTCTATCACCTCGGCCAAAGGACGGTGATGCACATCTATGGTGTCTATAGGCCACGTTATCTGTTATCATCATCAGAGCCATGCACTTGAGCGCTGTTTTATCATATAAAAAAGGCTAATTATTCCGAGATGGTCCCATTTAAATTGTATCAACATCCGTCTCGCGATTTTTGAGTTATGCTTAATAATGCATACAATTTTATGTATATCTTTGTTGACGATGTTGTCGATGTACTTAAAAGTTTGTTGAGGTAAATGAAAAAAATGAATGTCAGATTTCCTATTGTTATAATAAAAACATCATTCTGGTTTGATAGTCTGAGTATTATAGGTATTATTAAGAACACCATTGGGCAACATATTTTATCTGTATCGCCATAATACGAGTGTAAAGTTGCCAAAATCACTGATATGGCGATAAGGCCGCCTTCCTTTAATTCATTTCATCACATGTTTTTTCTTAGGTATTTCACGAGAGCTGTGTCTTTGATTGCTGTTTTATTCTATAAAAAAGAATTTAAACGTTAGCATAATATTTTGCATTTACGTTAGTTCAAGTGATACAATATGTCTATGAAAATTGTTTTCGTGGTTTTTGCTATTTATATCAGTGAAAAGATTTTATTCTGTATAGAAACTCTTTAGAATTTAGACAAATAAATAGAAATATTGCATTTTTGTTTTTTTTGTAATATTGGAAGGCAAACAAGCAGACGGATTTGATTGCGTAAGAAATTCACGCCGCCTAAAGACACCAAAGGTGGTAATGGTGTGTTGCCAACCTGAGGCCGGGATGTTAGGCCTCGAGCAAAAGTAAATTTACCGGCTACCTTACCCTCCGAACCGACACACGTTATGACGTTATGGCGGCAGGAATACGTGGGGCGGTTGTACCAATCCGGGTGAGTCGCTGCGATACGGTACCACCTAGTCAGATGTCACGGTGTTAGTGACGGTTAGTCTATGTTCGCCTTTAACGAGCTGCCTGGCAGGAAGGCAGATGGTCTATTCTGCAAAAGGAGCTCGGACCAAAACAGGGAATATAAAAATAAAAAATCATTGTATAATAAAGAATGTTTTATATTCCCAGTCTGATTAAATGTTGCCATTAGGATGTGAAACCCTAATCACTCATTAATGGTACCTAATCTAGAACTTTAGGTAATCGGATTACATTAGTACAATCATTCCCACCCAGGTACTATAGTCTAGTCGACAAGTTGAAAATGGTACAAAATAGAGATACTACTCTTAAAATTATGTGCGATAGCTCATTGGATCCGGAATGACCGGATATCAATACCTTTAATAAATTAATTGATGTGTCGTATTCGCTTTTGACGCCTAGCGCACAATCTAAAAATGCCGCGCGAAGATATTTTTAGATTGCGCGCTTATAAATAATGGAGATAGAGTTCCGGGAGTTAGGAGTATATTATTGCAAATTTACTCCTCTTTCAGAATCTTTTTCTGAAATTTCTTAAGTATTAATATTTTGTTTAATATTATCAATAAACGGAATGCCATTTTTTATCTTTAATTGTTTATAACTTTTGCAATTTTTATATGCTAATACACGCCTTTGGCACATTTTTCTAGACGTCATTCCAGATCCAATGAGCTATCGCACATCATTTTAAGAGTAGTGTCTCTACATTGTACCATTTTTAACTTGTCGATTAGACTACTAGAGTTCTGTGTCGCCCTTCGCCCAGAATTGCACCATAGACTCACCTACTCCAAACGTCAATGCGGGATATTGACCTTTTTCAGGCTGAGGAGTTAGGTAGCCGATAGATTCACACGAGACTTTAGATTCCGGTCAGAAAATAGCAACGCATCAGTTTTTGTTGTTTAGAGACGATGCGACATTTGTCCCTTAGCTCATCACCAGGCGGGCTGCAAACATTGGTCATAGTTGCATTTAAATGCAAATAATCCTACTAATATTGTATATTGTAATGCGAAAGTTTATAAGTGCGTATGCATGGACGTTTATTACTCTTTCACGCTCGAACGGCTGAACAGGTTTGTCTGAAATTTGGAACAAGGATAGATTATGATCTGGTTAAAATATAGGCTACTTTTACGCAACGGGTTCCTGTAAAACCGGAGGCAACAGCTAGTACGAAATAATGGTATTTGAAAGAGACAGCCGGAACGGAAGAGATCTCTGCAGAAACAAAATGTTTGTGTTTTTTTTAAAATTCTTGTTCCAATGACTTCACCAAGGATCTTTTTAATGGGTTCCTTTACAGAATAGACGCCATCTGCCATCAGATCGTAAAAGGAGACTAGGTATCACCGATTTAATTATTCCTGCCGCCATAACGTCACGACGTGTTCCGGTTCGGAGGGTAAGGTAGTCGGTAAACATACTTTTGCTCGAGGTCTAATATCCCGGTCTCAGGTTGGCAACGCACCATTACCACCTATGGTGCCTCTAGGCAGCGTGAATTTCTTACCATCAGGAAATCCGTCTGCTTGTTTGCCTTTCAATATCATAAAAAAAAATTAGAAATTTTGTATTTCCTCTTACATTAATACGTAATTTTATTGTGTTATTGATTTTATTTCCTTTACTTTTAATTAAGATGTTTATCTACTAATTGACTTGAGGTATCCCTCCATATAGAGTATAGACCTAGAATGTCCACCATCAGTTATACGTTTCCATAATTTTAGTGACTCCTTGGCTACAATATGGCTGACGTGAAGATTCCTTTTATTCACCATATTTTTGTTTTTCTTTTGGTCGCTGTGGAATCTTTTGTTTTCATAAGCAAACACAAATTTCATTAAGAACATTAGTACGGATTATTTGCACCTATAGATAATTTTGAAATCATAACGTGTTACCAGAGCTACGAATAAATATAATTAAAAGTAAAAGGATATACATACTTAATCAGTTATTTTAAATGTTGCTACTTCAGTATCTGGATGTAAATAACTATTGCATATTTTACAGAAATCATATATTATATTTATGTACAGAAAATGTGTGTTAATAAGCAAAAGATGTTTGAGAACTCTAAAATATTTCACCACATGATGCGCAAATATTTAATTAATATTTCTATAAATTTTTGATTAGACACTTGCAGTTTCTCAATATTTCTAATATGAAATATGCAATCCTTAATACTTCTGTATTTGTTTGAAACAAGATATGTAAACAAGGCAAAGAATAAAAATATGAGTGACTTAAAAGTGTTTTGTATGAATATAACTGATTATCTACATATCGCCTGTATACTTTTGTTATTACTCTAAAGATTATTATTTATTCTACAGAATTTCTCCAAATAGAAATCTCATAATAGAAAACCGACGAAACACACCCTTAATAAGCTGAGCAAGCATGCTATTTCTCTTATTTTTCTCAATTCAAACATATAAACTTTATTGCAAAGAAAATCGATGTGCAATTTCCAATTGCAACATATTCCGTTTTTACACCTATAAATAGCTAGTACTTACAAGATACTCCAATTTTGAGCAGAAAGGTTACCTAAAAATACTTCAAATCGGTTTAACGTTAAGCTGTTTGTATAATCTAATCTCAAATTATCTATTTTATCTAAACTCAAGAACAAATGATAAGTTTTCCACAAAAAATAATACTTACCTTACATCAAAAAAATGTGAAGTATTTTTTTATAATATAATGGAAGGCAAATGCAGACGGATTTCCTTATTGTAAGAAATTCACGCCGCCTAGAGACATCAAAGATGACAATGATGCGTTGCTGAGGCCTCGAGCAAAAGTAAGTTTACCGGATACCTTACCCTCCAAACCGGAACACGTCAACGGCAAGGCATTGGACGTTACGGTGGCAGAATTAAGTAGGGCGGTGGTACCAATCCGGGCAAGTCACTGCAAGACTTCAGCATCTAGTAGGATGTCACGGTGTTGGTGACGATAAGCCTATGCTTGCGTTTTACGAGCTGCCTGGAAAGGAAGGCAGATGGTCTATTCTGCCCGGACTAACACGGGGTAAAATTAAATTTTGTTTGTTTTATTTATAACAGGAAGTCCGTTTTAAACATTAATTATAATTTTACTTATGAACACGTTTTTTCTACAATTTTTTGTAAGATTAAATTAACAATAAACACTTTTTTATGGAATAAGACAATGAACAAGTACATGTTTTTTCAAATGATATCAGACAACCGCGGACTATAGACACAATAGATGTTTTAGATACTTCGCTTTAGAGCCGCTACTGTAGACCGTCGTGTCCATTAAACACTTCCAGAGGCGACTAACAACCAAAATCAAGTCTATCATACTCATTTGATAATTCCTTCTCTATGTAGACGAATGTATGTCCTTATGCTTAAACATTGTGTTAGACACAAGATTTATTTCAACACATAATACACAATAATATGCTTACCACCATTATTCACTCTCTTGTCACCATAGGTTCCAAAAACGGCCTCGTAACCGGTCTGTCGCATCCCCACCCTACCATTCATGTCACCACAAATCACTCTTTCATTTTCTTAAACCATATCCAGAATACCACAGAATCCCAAAAGTTTCCAAGTCATGAATCGACGATAAGTTTACCGGAGCATACGGAGCTATCACAAAAACTTACGTGACTCCCAGCTTAATGTGGACTCAGAGCAGTCTCACACCAACTAGACCATATACTTTTAAACCTGAAGCTAAGCGAGATGATAAGATGATACCTAACCCAGCGCTCGCGTGAACGGTCTGCGGTACACCAGAGCACAGGGCCAACCCGCCACCGGGGACATCTAAGTTATTACTACCCCTATGCTTACTCTCCGTTACACGCAGTTAATCCAGGCATCTCTCATGCCTACATTACATCGATGAATTTGTTCATCTTCGCTTTCATTCCCCGTGCTTATTTGGCACTTTCTGCTCCTCGATTTGTCTGTTCAATCCTGACGTGATCGGTGGCGCCTCCCATCGCCGCATCTTTCGTTTTTAGTACCGACGATGGCGGATCGGTACGCGTCGCCTCCAGGGAACGCTCTCACCCCCTCTGTGGTACATTCTCGAGCCGGAATTGTAGTCTAACGTACTGGCAGGGATCGCGACGAGCACGCTTCTGGTCAACCTCCAATGTTTGTGTTCAATAAATTAAATTAAAAAAATAACATATTTTAGATCGCCTCTGTGTTCTAGCGGTCCGGTGTCGGACTTGACTTCTTGAGTTAGCGGGTTCGATCCCTAGGTTGGGCAAAAAATTGATTGAGAATGAGTATTTTCAATTTTTGAAGTGAAAACTTCCTCAGCGGCTTTGCGCACTTTTTTTTAGAATGGGTAAAAACTTCTAAACTCGTGTCAGGTCGTCAGAACGTAAGTCGGCGCACAGCACATGCGCGAATAAGACAGCGCGAAATCTAAAATAAAACGTAGGTTCATTGCTGTTTTTGTATTGCTTATATATTTCCGAAGAGTACTTAGGATGCGCAATGGATAATATGCCGCAATATACCTACCATTACATTCTCACAGATAGCAGATATGTATAATATCAACAGACATTGCTCTATTAGTTCCATCTTGAAAATAGGCTTTATGTGTAGACGAGCAATGTTCGTTGTACGGATAGCAGTCCTCCTCCTAGCCGTCACATGGTCTTATTTTAGCGAGTTTTTGTCAAGCCATACGCATGTTATTGATACGAAAATAATATTTGTGCATAAATGATAGTACTTTCATACAGATAATTAAAGCAATTAGTGCAAAAATTCCAAAATATCAAAAATGCACATCGTTAATATTCAAGTTTTCACTTCTGCCAGCACTCCCGGAGTGCAACCCGTCCTTTTTTTTCAAAATAGCGTGGCCCGGGATTGTATATGTACCCGGTTGGGAATAGGCTTACTACCTATCATATTATGGGACTTAGTGTGTTCGGCTAGTCGTAGGTGCCTTGGTTGTGACTCTACCTAGCTCTTTGGGGATATGGGCTTCCAGATACTTTACTTTTTATTTTATTTTGGCATAATTGTGTATGTTTATGTGTGCGGGTGTAATTTAACAGATTAAATTCTCTTTTTCAATTAAAAAGTCAGGTTTTTACAAGAATGTTATTGGAATTTATAAATTATAACTAGTATTTTGAGTGTGCGCAATTAAAACCTTCCATCATTATTCTCATATCTTGTAGGCTTTATTTTACTGTATTTTTAATAATACAGTAATTTTGAGGGCCCTGAATAACAATTAACAGCAAAGATTATGGCAATACACGGCTCGCCCACACGGTTGATGTTCTCCGACACGTTTAGATAAGATTTATAACATTTACATTTCTAGACTAAAAAACACATTCGTGTAACTTAATGGAATTTAATTGATTAGATTTCTTTATCAGATAATACCTAAATCCGGTTATTTATTAACAAATTCCACAAATTTATTTTTTTCTGGCGCTATAAGATCACTGACTCGATTGCAAAACAGTGTTTTCTCTTCTTCTTCTTAAAGTAGCCTCTCCATGTATAAAAGTTGGATATCAGTTACGTCGTCCGTTTGTCCCTTGCAAAGCGGAATAGTTCTGCGGCTCAGTTGATGTCGGTCTACTCGCGGATATCGCGCATTTTCTTCTGCGGCCTACTTGTCTTCTTCCAGCCACTTTGCCCATCATTATAGCAGTTTGTATCTGTCATGTCGCATAATATGGCCCAGATACCCAACTTATCTGTGCTTGACGGTTTGCATTAAATGGCGTTTCTGACCAGCTCTACAGAGAACTTCTTCATTGGTCTCTCTATATATCAAACTTACAGCCAACATACGTCTGTAGATCCACATTTTAAATGCTTCCATACATCTTTTGAGGTGATCTTTGAATTGAGGTCCAATTGTGGAGAAGATTGGATTTCCTCGCATCCGTGCGGATTCGTATGGACTCTATATAGCTCTGTTGACAGAAGCGTAGGAATATACTTAACCGACGACGACATAGTACCTTTCCCATAGAGTTTGCGGCACTACGGGCAATTTATGTCCGAGTTTTTTGTCTCTAGATTGCTATCAGATGTCATTCAAAATAGTTTTATTTAATGACAAAATCACGGCCGTCATCGTTGTTAAATGTACTTCATAGAGTACCAGCACGTGACAGTTACTTCCAGAAAGTTCAAGAAGTGACAAATAAAAGTCAAACCTGATGAAAGCGTAACGGTGTTCTTTAACCGAGGTGTTAGACTACACGGACGGACGAGACCCGGTTTTCACCCGGGAGTCATCAAAATGGTCATCAGAGTCAACTAGCTACCTAGGGGTTACTCTCAACATTAATATGTCGTTTGGGCCGAACATATCACGGGTCACAAATAAAGTTAACCGCCTCTGTTATCTTATTCATTAAAATGGTAAAGTGTCTCTTCGTAACAAAGTGTCACTTTGCAAGACATATTGTGTTAAGCGAATAGTGTAGCCCTTAGACCTTCCTATATGTCCCACTTTAGTAAATTAAACTACTAAATTAAAAAAAAAGTAGTCCAAAATATTCAAGCGCACTGCCACCAGTCGCCTGTGTTACGTACGCAATCTAGACTTACCTTCAATAGAGCAGCATTTTAAAAAGTTATCCGAACGCTACTACAAAATAACGGCTTATCAACTGAACGCGGTGATAGTGCTGCATGTGACTACACACCGGTTACGGACGCACCCACCATATTTGAAGACTCCGTCACGTGCTATCGGATCCCGACCATCCAATAACAGTTGCTGATGCGAGCCTCCCTTCCAATCTCAACACAACTGACACACGTAACACCATACTATACAGTCGTCTACGGTCTAGGTGACGAAGAACTCTTTTCCGCCCAGCGCTTAGAGCCGAACGACGAGCCGCAATCCCTCCTTTTGATCAAAGCAGTAACCAGAACACAGCACTTAGTCGAGGTATGTCTCGTATCTCTCTTTTACTCAGCGGACCTGAGCCAACAGAGAGCAAAATTCAAATATTTTCAAGCTCAAATAATTTTGACAGGCTGCCCTTCATGGGTGTTTCTTTACAGACATTTGATACATATCGGAAGTGCTTAATCATGATACAAGGTATCTCTCATATCTCGATCTGACGCGCTTGAGTCGCGCAGTTGACTGAGTGAGCTGCGAACTACAACAGTAACAAACATTTATGTAATATCTTTTGTATTTTTAAAAACTGCGAAAATTCTCGCTTGGCCGTTACTAAACTAACGTTAAGAGTTGGACAACCCAGAACCAGGTTTCGTGAAGTCCACACAATTGTCCATATAAATTTGCAAAATACAAACATGAATTTGGCCAGATATCAAATACATGACGAATGATGAACGAAGGTGTTTGATAATAGGCTGATTCAAGGTATGATAATGCGTTGGTAACGTACCCTTTAAATTGATAATGAATTTTTATTGTGTGGATAAAATTTCATGCTGGTATCTCATGTCGTATATAAATTGTTTTTATAGCCTTTCAAACGTGTTTCTACGTCGGTCTATCAAAATTTTTCACAAACCTTTGATTCCTTTTCCCGATGACAACTGTCTTATGTTGGTACTCGTTCCCCATCAATTTACAGCCAAATCGGTTGAGCCGGTCTTAAGTTATTAATAGTGTGACTTACACAACTTTTTTTATTTATGTAGATAATATGCTTAGCTCATCAAGTTCAACAAAAAATATGTAGTAAGTAATTTACTTAGAAACACTTGTACTTTCCACAATATATTTTATTATTTTTTATTTTTATGGTTTAGCCAACCGGTTTCGCTATACAAGCATCATCAGGGCTATATAACTATAAATGTTATAGTTAACTATAATTGTTATATAGCCCTGATGATGCTTGTATAGCGAAACCGGTTGGCTAAACCTTAAAAATAATAAAATATATTGTAGAAATTACAAGTGTTTCTAAGTAAATTGCATTAATAATGGAATTCCACCAAGCACCGACGATAAGAAGTATAGAATCTATGTAGTAAGTAACTTATTTTTAAATAAATCAGGTTTTATGGTCTTAATCTTATATAAAGCTAAGAATCGATGCAATTTAGAGAAACTTTTGTTATGCAATCACACTTATAAACGAACTTATTATAACTATACTTGTTATAACTTTTAATGAAGCATTTTTTGGGTGAGCCCAAAAATTTAACTTTGAAGTTGAGATTTCAAAAGGAGTTTTCAGAATAGCCAAGTGATTATCTGGTGTTTCTATTAAAAGAGATCATTCGATTTCAAATAAAAAAAAATAGTCAAGTACTCTATTGATGAATATTATTTAAACTTTTCCACTTTAAACAACCATCCTCTATTGATAAGTATTATTTAAACAATAATATTTTTTTACTATAGTTTCATAAATAAAACATTCATTAATTATGTCTAGAATAGAATTCCATTAAGCCAACGTTTTAGAAGTATAGAAACTAGATTTTTTTGTGAGAAAAATAGATTTCAACTTTCGCTGCAGGCTTTGAAACCGCGAAACCAGTAAAGTAAACGGTTAGAGCAGCTTAAGACGAAAGAGTACAGGTTTGTATCATATCTGGAGAGAAGTGTTTTCTTCCTTTAAAATTTGTATAAATAATTAAACTTAACCACCACTTAACATCACAAAATATGAATGGACATTCAAAATTAAACTTCTTTGTCAATTTTTCTGTGCGTGAGCAAGTAACAAAGTAGCCCAAAGGTCAACACCAAGCCAACATAAATCCCTCTAGTTTCATACACTGGTGTCTATATTAGTTACACTCCTGCTGGCGAATGCATACTGGTTTAAAATTTGAATTTGTAAAGTGACTTTATTCAATATTTATTTTAACAAATGCAATGTAGATATGTAGACCTAGAGATAAGCCCACCTTTTGTGCATTTCCTTTTATGTTTATATCAAAAAATTTGTACAATAAAGAATGAAATAAAAATAAATAAAATCTAATGCAATACCAAAAGAACGATATCAAATATCTAATAGATCATTGCATTTGCCTCAGAAAAGTGCTGAAGTTTTACACGACCTTTCGCCGGAAAACATGTATACATGAAACAATAAACATGTATGAGAACTAGCACCTAGAAGAAATCTAAATATGCGAAGTTAACTAGTATTTGGGAAACTATCAAGTACTCGTGAAATACCTGAAGTATAATTGGGTGTGCAAATTTAATAGATAACAAGAGGAATAAATTTTCTTCCCCCGTGTTAGTCCTGGCTTCTTTGTAGGATAGACCATCTGCCTTGCTACCAGCAGCTCGTAAAAGGTGACCATAGACTTACTGTCACTAACAATGTGATCTCTGACTAGGTGGTGTTTAGTTTCGCAGCGACTCGCCCGGATTGGTACCATCGACTTACATGTTTCGGCCGCTGTAACGTCGAACGTTAAGGTCACCGGTCAACTTACTTTAGCTCGAGACCTAACATCCCGGCCTCAAGTTGGTAACGCACCATTACCACTTTTGGTGTCTCTAGGCTGCATGGTTTTTTTTATCATCAAGAAATCCGTCTGCTTGTTTGCCTTCAAATAACACAAATGAAGGTCTTATTCAGACAATAGCGAGCAAAGGTGACAAAAGTTTATAGCTTACTAGCTGTTATCCATGACTTTGTCCCGTCATAAATTGAGAAGTAAGCCATCCTATATTTTAAGTTGAATCAAACTGCACACAATGTGTAAATTTGATTAAAATCAGTTTAGGATTTCATTCATACTCAAGCCGTTGAACGATGGTTAAATGGATACAAAAACTGCAATGTCGACATGTGATAATAGCAATAATGTTTAAAATGTTCAATATACCCCGCCAAAACCTACATGCAACCTACTGAAGTACCACTTTGATCACGTCAGCTTTCAAATAAAAAACATCGAAATCAGTCCATATATTGTCAAAAGTTATGGCACTACTATAAAGCTAGAGAGCGAGAGAGAGAGAGAGAGAGAGAGAGAGAGAGAGAGAGAATCTCTATAATTTCCTCCTCTTTTCAATTTTGACTTTGTTATATTGACTTCAGAAGATTCTTTGAAAGAGAGGCCGGTACATTAGAGATAGTTAGCAATATTTGGAAATGACTTCAGTTCTTTGTTAGGAGAGTAACCTCCAGTACCTTAATCTATAGCTTCATGGATGCACCATAACTTTCGAAAGGACATGAACTGATTTCGACTTTTTTTAATTAAAAGCTGACGTTACCGAATGTTCAAAATGTGATTAGATGCCAAGTTTTAGTTGCTTGAGAAGAATTCACTCATCTACAGTTTTATTAAATACATGTATATTCTTTTAAATATCAGCTTATCTCTTTACTATGAAATGAAGTAAAAATAATGTGATCATCACGAGAGCCATAAAATAACAAAAATGAAGATTCGTAGTTGGACGATAATAATTTGACTGAATGACTCAATGTGTTACCTAATAACGTATTTGCTGTTTATCATAATTATCATAGTTGGATTTATTTCGATAAAGCTCAAGTTGATACGCCTAATTTATGACATAGATATTAGGATTTGCAATAGTTTGAGTGAAGCAGAGTGAAGGACATGTCGCACATCTAGATTTAAAGAGATCTAAGTCAAAAATTTATGTTTTTTAGTTTATGTCACCATTAAATTTCTTATTCTACCAGTTTCAAATACTAATGAAACAGATTTCAAAATGTTTCTGTGTCACTTTTGACAAACGATTGAGTACTGCTCAATTCAGTAGATCGCTTAGTTAAACTCACCCATAAATTCAAAAACAATGGGGCTATTTTAAAATCCAGTCGTGTTGTCGCCTTTTAGATGATATGTGAAGACTAAATTAATACTACATTTTGAGTTAAATCTGTATTTATGGATAAGAAAAGATTTTGTTTTTAGTTTGAGTTAAAGTTGAATAAACTTAAAATATTTTTGAAAATAAGAGATAGTTTAAAAACCAAAAGCGAAATAACTCAAAATCTTATTTTTGGACCCAAAACATTCATAAAATTGTAGATAAAACATACATAAACATACATAAAATTACTACAGTATAAATATTTGACTACAGACTTGTGTGTCAACTATCGCAAGGATTCTACGACACGTAAGAATGTTGAATATTTAAAAAAACGTTTGTCGTCGCTCGAAAGTCAGTGGCAGGACTTCGATACGAGGCATGTTTTGTTGGTGCTGGAATTTGAAGATAAAAATATCAAGTACTTCATTGATGACATTTATGGCAAAACAAAAGAATTGTTCTTAACGACTCAAGCGGATATTATAGACCGATTTAAATCCTAGAAAAACTTACACATACTGTGAAGTTCAACTTAACTGGGATCTTATCCGATGATAACGCCTCTGATAATGTTCAACAACTACTTAACAAACATTATCTCAAAAATTGACCTTTTCGCTCCGCTGGAAAAGTGGGAGTTAGATAGAAACCAAATGGGACCTAATCGACAAGCTTCATTGGGAAATTGACTTTAATTTAAAAGAGAATAATGATCATTACTATAAAATATTTTTTGACATTGAGGATAAGTACGACGAACTCAAGAAGAAAATATAATCCAAAATCTGGTCTTCTGCTCACTATCAGCAATCAGCACCCAGGATGGAAATACCTGAATTCTCTGGTAACTACAGGTAATGGATTTCATTCAAAGATTTATTTTTAAAAACTATTCACAATAATCCTACGATAAACAAAGCGCAAAAAATGCAGCACCCCAAGGATAAGCTCAGAGGGGAAGCTGAAACATTGGTACAACACTTAACTATTAGCGCGGAAAACTATAAACTGTTGGGATATATTGATGCAGCGCTATGATAATCGTCGCCTGCAGTTCACGTCGTTTTTTAACACTTTGTTTAATCTGCCGGTTATACAGCATCCAGATGCCTACAACCTTAAGAAAATGCATGACGTTATCACAAAATGCATTAACGGAATTGCTAACATCGGCATAGATACATCAACCTGGGATCCAATAATTGTGCACTTGATGTCTCAAAAACTAGATGCTACGACGCTAAACGACTACATGAGAGAAATTAGAGACCACAGGGAATTACAAAACTTACAGGATTTTTTGTATATCCTGGAGCGTAAATTCATGACTTATGTAACTACAAAGAATATTACAAAAAAGGCAAATGCTGCATTAGAAAAGACATCACACTGGAAACCTGTAAACAAACAACCTATGAAAAGATTTAAGTATGATTTCAAGAAAACTTATAACTATCATATTGTTAACGGAAAGTGCCCACATTGCGACGGAAATCGCGTTTTAATGCAATGTGATAAATTCAAAGAATTAGACACCATTCAACGCAATAACATATCTGCTAAGCTGAAACTTTGCAAAAACTGCTTATTTCGTCACGACAACAATCAATGCAACTCTACAAAAACGTGCAAAGAATGCAATTTAAAACACCACACGTTGTTGCACAATATTAACAAGAAAAACATATTTACATCGAATGATAATAGGTATGTTTCACAACGTCCGGTCGCATCTCAGCAACATACCTCGCGTCATAT
This sequence comes from Calephelis virginiensis, assembly GCA_002245475.1. Classification (NCBI taxonomy): domain Eukaryota; kingdom Metazoa; phylum Arthropoda; class Insecta; order Lepidoptera; family Riodinidae; genus Calephelis; species Calephelis virginiensis. The sequence goes on from NJDC01058259.1 coordinate 34,494, forward strand.
CCAACCCTAATTTGGAGATTTTACTCACTACTGTGCAACTGAAAATTAAGACTTTCGATGGCTCATATGTCAATCACACTTCGCGCTCTTCTGGATCAAGGCTCGCAAGTAAACATAATTACAGAAAATGCCGCCCAGATTCTACGTCTGCCACGCAAGATACTAAATGCTACTATAACGGGAGTGGGTTCTGTCGCTGGAGATTGCAGGGGTACTTTAAACTTGACTTGCAAATTTATCTACTCAGACTACAGTTTCGAAACTCAGGCTCTCATTATGAAAAAACTAACGAATAACCTACCTAGTTCTACAATTGAGAGTATTAGCTGATCGCAATTGGAAAACTTAAAGCTTGCGGATCCTGAATTTAATATTTCTCGTCCGATAGACTTACTACTGGACGCCGACGTGTATTCAGAGATTATACTGGATGGAGTCCTGAAAGGAAATCAACAATCTCCTGTTGCCCAACAAACTCAATTTGGATGGATACTATGTGGCAAAATGAAAACATTTAACTGCCACGTTACATAGATTAACCTTGAGGAACTTACTAAGTTTTGGGAGACGGAAGATATGCACACTCCAAACGACATACCTGAGGACGATCAGTGCGAACAAGCTTACAAGCAAACTGTACAACGTGCTGCGGACGGAAAATATATAGTGAATATGCCACTATCTCCCAATTATGAAGAAAAACTAGGAAAATCAAAATCTATTGCGGTCTCACAATTTTTATAATTGGAAAATCGATTAAATGGGAACCGAAAACTTGCCGACATGTACAAACAATTTATCAAAGAATATGCGGACCTCGGTCATATGAAACCAGCGCGTTCGATATCATCTACAGGCTGTTACTTACCGCATCAAGGCGTTTTGAAAGAAAAGTCAACAACAACTAAATTAAGAGTGGGTTTTAACGCCTTTCAAAAGAATTCTAACGGCTACAGTCTTAACAATCTTCTGCCAAAATGGCCTAACCTACAAAAGGATATCCAGGCTTTAATCTTAAAACGGAGAACATATAAATATGCCTTTACTGTGGACATCGAGAAAATGTATTGCTGCATATGGGTGTCTGAAGAACAGCAACATCTGCAAGAAATAATATGGCGAGACTCGCCGAATGAAACACTACGAGAGTTTGAACTTTGCACCGTAACATATGGTACAAGGTGTGCTCCCTGGCTCGCATTAAGAACGCTGAAGCAACTTGCTATCGACGATAGTCACAAGTACCCGGTTGCTGCCAACATACTAGAAAACGAATTTTTTGTAGTTGACCTCATAAGTGGCCATGACAGTTTGGAAGACGCGAAACACCTCAAAAACACGCTTATTGCGTTACTAAAGGGCGGGGGTATGAACCTGCGCAAATGGACGAGTAACCAACCTACATTGTTGGAAAATTTGCCAAAAGAACGGATTGCAACTAATAACTTATACTATTTTAAGACCGAGGAGCCGTCCAAGACTTTGGGTCTCAGTCGGAACCCCTGCAGGGGCACATTTAACTTTAATTGGCCTATAAAAGAAAACTCAAAACGCCCAAGAAAAAGATCTTTCTCTAAGACTCTCCGAGATTTCAAAGTTTTATGATTCGTTAGGATGGTTGTGTCCGATTACTATTACTGCAAATATACTTTTTCAAAAACTTTGGATAAGCGAACTTGGCTGGGACGACAACGTACCTATTGATATAGAAACGGAATGGCTTAGATTAAAATCAGAACTTACATACATACAAAACATGGAGCTAAACAGATGGATAGACCCTGTAAAAAAGGACATCGAATTATTAGTCTTCTGTGACGCGAGCGAGAAAGCTTACGCCTGCGTCATACTCGTATACTGTCGTGTAATGAACGAAAACGGACTACCCATAACAACGTTACTTGTTGCCAAAACTAGGGTGGCCCCACTTAAACAAAAAACTACACCGCCCAGGATCGAACTCTGCGGCGCACAATTGTTAGCTAACTTGATGGCGAAAACTATACAATCGCTGAGTGCGTCTAAAGTTACTATACGGGCTTGGTGTGACTCTCAAGTCGTGTTAGCATGGATACAAGGCGAAACAAGACGATGGGAGGTATATGTTGCAAACAGGGTCACAAAAATCAAATGCATTATCCTTCCAAGTCAGTGGCACTACGTCAAGTCAGAACTGAACCCTGCTGATTGCGCATCTAGAGGCTTACTGCCGAGTAAACTAAAGGACTTTAACTTGTAGTGGCAGGGTCCTGAGTTTGTTAGACTACAAGAAAAGATGAAAACGAATGCATATCATACAACTGTCGGACAAAGATGGCTGTAGTAAGGCCCATGAAGGAGGGTGGTGAGCTTTCTATCTTGCCCATCCGTTTGAGATGGGGTTACGGCTGGTACGGGGTGCCTGTCGCCACTGGAGCCACGAAGTGGTGCACGCTGTGTCTCCTTGTACAACTTCTGATGATATGCGGCCCCTTGTTGAGTAGGGCTGCGCCATGGGATCGCGAGATTCAACGCCGCCGGGGCAGTGGAAGTGTGTGAAAACGTCCTCACATCCACGGTACCTGGCGAAGGGGAGGACACCGTCTGGTTTTAGTTACAACCCGCCTCATTCGGGGGAAGAAGCGGGTATCCATTAGCATTTCCACACGTTAAAAAAAGAGGATAAAGTGAAAACCAGCACAGCCTTCTTCAATCTAGAACATCAAATAATTATCGGTGTAGTGCCCTGAAAAATCTAAGAATATAAAATGTTTCCACTAGTTCCACAGAGATATTGTTATCAGCGTACGTGGGTAATTAAGTAGATGTGAATGGTGTACAGTAATTGCTGATCAGTTTGATAAGCTATAAAGTTGTCATGATATTATCTTCATGCCTAAATAATTAAAGTGGTTTCCCGCTAATTGCACTTGAAGGTCCAATTTTGTTTACGAATGCTGATACAGTTTCAACCGAAATGACAACATTTTTCACCAATCGTTGGAGTCGGGATTGACAACACTATCACCTAAATTTACTAATGTTGCTAACGCCTCGTTTTTATGTAATAGGTCTGCGAACTAAAACGCAGTTTTCTGATGGTAAGAGACAGCCGTGACCTATAGATACCGTAGATGTTATAGGTGTATTGTTGTTAGACCTATTGTGCAAGTCTAGCGGCTACCCTACCCTCCCAACCAGAGTATGAACGAGTCATTATGGCGGCAGGAATATGTAAGTTGGTGGATTCTTATCCGGGCAAGTTGTTGCACAACAGTTTAACTCACGATTTTTACAAGTTATCGAACTTTATGCTCAACCATATGAGTAATCATCATTTAGTTGGATGGAAATATCGATTTAATGTTGCGAAGAGGTATGATTCAACGCTCGGCCTTAGGCGCCGGGTGGAATAGAAGTGTCCGTTTCCGAGACCAGTGGCGATGGTGTGGTGGGACCACACCATCGTCATGTGCTGTGATGTCAATTATATCTCATGGTTGTTCAATGTTCAAGCATGTAAGGCCATACCCATATACACAAGTAGGCCAGAATCAAAATTATCAAAACACAACAGCACACCGGAATTATGTCGAACGAAGCGGCCGGCTGTAGTTGCCTGTAATCATATATCATCACGTTGCAGCTAACGTGGCTGATAAAAGATAACACTACAACGGCAACATTCATATTTTAATTTTTAATAGAAGTTCTAAGTAACGTTTGCCCAATTATATTTTTAGACTTAAATTCTTCAATGACTTTTGGTTATATTAATAATAAATATATATTATCTATAGCCCACATCGATATATTCACGTCTTTGTATTATTGGGTATACAATAT
>NJDC01058259.1:56052-68909 GCA_002245475.1 Calephelis virginiensis
GGCCTCTACAAAAATTCACTCGTAGTCGTATTCACCTGATTTTGTGTTAATTGTTTTGACAAACAAGATTGGTAAAAGCTGGAGAGGCAACGATTTAATGTTTCATTTTCAAATTTACTAAAAATTCTACTTATTTAGTAAAGTGTATTCACGCCCATATCCCAGAAGAGGTAGGCAGAGGCACAACCAGGACACCCACGACTAGCCGAAGACACTAAGTCCCACAATGTGATAGGTGGCAAGCCTATCGCCAACTGGGCACATATCCAATCCCGAGCAACATTTTTTTTATTTAGAAAATTGGAAAAACCAATCTCTCTTTTTGTTGCCCGACCCGGGATTCGAACCCAGGACCTTATGCAGTCAAGTCCAACACCTGAACCGCTAGACCACAGAGGCGATTATTTATTATTCAATTTATACTATACTTTTAATTTTATAAAACTATTTAATGTTATTGAGGTAATAGTTGGGCTTTAATATAACTTTTACAAGTAGGAAGAACCATCTCTAATATTTTATAACGTTTGTAAAAGGTATTGAATAATTTGAATCAATTATATGAATTATAGACAGTGGAGAACACAGGCATCGTGGTGCATGGTATAGGTTAAAAAACTGAAAAAAGTTGCATTATTCTACTAATTAATCACTGTTAGGGTTAGAGTAAAAAACATACCAAAGCATAGAAGTTCTTGCAAACTCGTTCTTACGAGCTGCTTGGTAAAAAAATGTAGGCCTATTTTTTAAAGAGCTTTTGTATAACATATAATACAAATTCTACATAGTTGTAAATGCTTATAGTAAGAATCGGTTTTTATCCACGTGGACCTATTATTGGAACTATTCAATCAAAATTTAGTAATAATTGTAAGATGGCAACAAAATTTCCTGGAAGGTTACCTTTGGTGAAAGGCGTGTTTACAACCGTCTTAAATGTTTTCATGATTTAAACTTTACAACGGTATGTCTGTTTTTTTTCAGCAAACAAAACGACAACTGAGCACATATTCAACGTACTTCTTACGGATAACCAGAACTATGTTTTAGGATATTATTGCAAATACAATGACCAAAAAGCATCACGCCAAGGTAACCTTTATTCACCATTACTTTAAAAAATATGATTAAAATTTAAAACAGAGGAGGTGAATGTGAGTAGTGAAATGAACTAGTTTTTAATTCCCGCAAATAAGGGTTATTAGTTTGACGTGTCTGTGTGTGTCGATTTTTTTTGTTTAAAAGCTGACGTTATCGAATTGGCTTTAGTATGCTGGAGGTTCAAAGGTAATTTATAATTTTAATAATTTATTTATCATATGAAAACAGAAGTACAATTAAAATGTCCGTAAACAGCAGCACTAGTGCATAACTGTGTCTGTGTGTAGGTATATCTACAGCATTTAGCCTAAAGCATTTCTTTATACCTACGTATTAGATACTGTTTAAACAGTGTTAGTTACAATTTTCATTTAAACTCCAATTACAGTTTATTAAGGAGTTGATTTAGAAAAAAAAAATGTTTGAACTCGTGTCTTTAAATTAGTGTATATCAAATTTTATCAAAATCTGCCCAGCAACTGATTGAACTGATGCAGCATTTCGGATTCATATATGTATTCGTATCTGCAGTATTGAATAATATGATTCTATTGCGACTTGAAATAAAATAGGTAAATACGTAAGTAATTTCATTTGAAGTATTTTAATACCCTTATATTGTTATTTTTTCTCTTACAGACTTTGCTTGGATTTTATCTCGCTCAAAGTCACCTTCAAATATCACTAAAACTGTTATAGATGACTATTTGAAGTCTTCTTATATCTTAGACGAGAAAGCGTTTGTTTATACCAATTTCAACGAGGCAGTGTGCAAGAATGTATAAAATATATTCCACAATAAACGAAAAATGGAGGCCAATTTTAAAATCGCAAAAGACGCAACAAATTACAGAGTGTTAAGCCGCTACAATAAATATTATGCAAGGAAAGCAATACTTATAGAAAGTATAAAAACGTGATTAGTATACCAACACAAGAAAAAAAGTTCTACGTTTAAATAGATTAGTTATTTATGGTCAGCGTGAAACAATATGAAATGAGTTTAAAGAAAAAAATATATATGTTTGCAACATTTCTTTTATTTTTAAAAGCTGGTTTCAGCTGTTACTTGAGAAGTACCTACTGTTCAGGACTTTTATATAGGAAGGCAAACCAGCAGACTTATTTCCTGAAGGTAAGAAATTCAAGTCGCCTAGAGACACCAAAGGTAGAAACGGTGCGTTGCCAACCCGTGGCCGGGATGATATGCCCTTAGCAAATATAAGTTTATCAGAGACCTTATCCTCTAAACCGGAACACTTCAACGAAATACGAATAGATAAGGCCCAATCCGGGCGAGTCCACCTGACACTGACACCTAGTCAGATGTCATGGTTTTAGCGACAGTAAGCTTATGCTCGCCTTTTACGAGCTACCCGGCAGGAAGACAGATGGCCTATACTGCAAAAGAGCCCGGACCAACACGAGGGCACATCACAAAAGCCTAAACACGATAGGTTAATGTTTCTAATTTAAGGAGTTACTTATTGCTATTTGCTAGAATTTGAGAAGAGCGTCTTGCGGTTTCGTCATCTGATTAGTTTTTGTAATAACAATGTTGCATTGTCATCCAATTTACATATGCATGCAAAATTTTAGCTCACCGAGTGCCTGATCATTTGATTAAATTCGCCTTCCCAAATTCCATCCGAACCATTTCACATGCATTGTAAGTTTAATAAAATTTTATAAAAATGGCGAAATTTGGTGAAAAGATAGTAAACATTAGCAGAAAATTCCATCGCAGATGCAGGGTACAACTAGGTCTAGAATCATCATGATCCTATTAAGGAAAAGACTAGCCACTCCTGAGAAATACACGTCACTATACGATCATCGCACGTATCGATCAGCAATAATCTTTTAAACAAACTTCTTTCAAGTTACCTTCCCTCGAGCAACCAAAGTGCAGCTAAAATCAAAGGTTTAGTAAATAGTCCTTGTCGCGAAAGGCATGAGCTGACTTCTCTATATTTTCGTGAATTCCAGGTGATATTATAAACCATCACGATTAGTATCACTTGATCCTTTTAAAAAGGACGCGACTGTACTAATAACAGAAAGACTGTACAAAATTTGCTTAACAACAAGAAGTTGTATCTGGAGTTTCTTAAATTCTTGAATGATAAAAGAGCATAGCAACATCCGCAAAAAATAAATCCTAAATAGCTAGGAGGCATAAGTTATCAATGCAAAAAAATAATTGTGATAACGTTATTCTGGGCAAAACTCGTCACCTTTGACACGAAAGACAACTATATAACGGTAAAGCTCGTCGCCTTCCTAACACTCGAACTACCGCCATGTACATTTACGTCCTCTTAGCTTTCGTGGCTTCGGCTGCTGCCAATGTCTACGTTAACGAGCCTTGCCCAGACGTCAAGACTGTCGAGAACTTCGACTTCGATGCTGTAAGTATTTTGAAAATTATCAAACACTTAGATTTATTAACACTGGTCAAAGTTACAAAAGCCGATTCTAAAAAAAGGGGCATACATTTGAATGGCGAGAAATCCGAAGTAGTGGTATTTGAAAGAGATGTAGCTAACACAAATTTAAGAATTTTAGTAGATAATGTACTGCTGGGACAAGAGAATGAAAATTAATATTTTGCTGGAATCATAACAAAAGAGAGTATGTGAACGGAATGGTGTGAATGGAACGTTAGGTAAGCTGTGAAGCTTAGAGCCAGGGCACTAGACTCACTTTGCACCAATCTGTGCTTGCTCCAACGTCACATTGAAGAAAGGGAGTGAGGTATGTCATAAAAGGCATGAAAGTAGAATGAAGTATCTTCACGCCCATATCCCCGAAGAGGTAAGCAGAGGAACAATCAGGACACCCACGACTAGCCGAAGACACTAAGTCCCACAGTGTGATAGGTGACAAGCATATCGCCAAACCGGGCGCACTTCCGATACCGAGTTACATTTTGTTAATTAGAAAATTGGTAAAAAACATATTTTCTTTTTATTGCCCGACCCGGGAACCGAACCCGGGACCTCATGAAGTCAAATGTAACACCTGGACCGCTAGACCACAGAGGCAATGAAAGCAGAATAAATGCAGATAAAATAATCAATTACATAAATCTCTGGACTGACAATTGCCGATAGCATTTGTAATAAATAGATCAGAGGAAGTAAGATTGACAGAAAACATTGCTGTTCAAATGAAAAGAGCGTGCTTCGATGGTTCAGAATGGCAGATGAAAGACATATTGTCAAAACATGTATACCTACAATGTTTTTTTTTTATGATAGTGGAAGGCAAACAAGCAGACGGATTTCCTAATGTTAAGAAATTCACGCCGCCTAAAGACACCAAAGGTGGTAATGGTGTGTTGCCAACCTGAGGCATGTGAGCATGGATTAACAACCATAATTATTAACCGTTATTTATATTTTTATTGATAATACAAAAGTATCTGAAATTTAACAGCGGTTACCTGGCCACAGATAAAAAATAGCACAATCTCTTATCTCAGATCAGTTATTAAGAGGAAATTAAGGGGCACTACTAGTTAAACAAAATTTTAAATTTTTCCCATCCAAACTGAACGGGTATAACGAAGTTCGCCGGGACAGCTAGTTTAATATAAAAAAAAATATTGAATTTGCAGCAAAACTGCAAAACACCAACTTCAACTATTTCGTTAGTGCCTAGGCGCGATTTGATATTTTTTTATTAATTTGGTTATTAATACATGTTTACAGACAGCCTCTGTTGTCTAGTGGTTCAGTTGTTGGCACTGACTTCTTGAAACCCGGGACGGGTTTGATTCCCGGGTCGGGCAATAAAAAAATATAAAATTTGTATTTTCAACTTTATAATATATATCATGTCACCGGGATTGGGTATGTGCTCGGTTGGCGTTAGGCTTGCCACCTATCACATTGTCGTACTTCGTGTCTTCAGCTAGTCGGGGGTGCCCTGGTTGTACCTCTACCAACCTCTGCATGCCGGCTTGAAGATGCTTACTTTTTTTAAAATATATGTAAAAGGATATTATACTATTGCTGAATATTTAGCAGATAAGCACGCTTGGGATAAATTGCTCCATAGGTCAATCTCTTGTAAATATAACGTATCATAACATAAATATTGTATGCATATTTTAAAATAAGGAAAAAGATAAGCCATCTGAGTTTCTTGCCAGATCTTCCCATCGTGTGGCCGTATTCTGATACGGTGTTAGATTTAGTATTAGTACCTGGATGACCGAGCTTAGTTCGGTATATTTTTATAAATTGTGTTTTTGGAAATTATATTTAAGTACGACCCATAATATAAAATTTCTCAGCAAACACTCATTGACTTCGTGGCACTTAACAACGCCATCTGCTGGAACAACTTTATTGCTCACAAAAATAGTATTATTATTCGCCAATAGATGTCAGGAAGAGTCATATTTTTTAGTTTAAACATGAATAAAAATATTTTCTGAAAATGATTCCTAGCTAGATCGATTTATTGCCCCCTACATACTAAATTTCATGAAAATAGTTGGAGCCGATTACGAGATTCCAATTATTTATATATATACAAAAATTGCTCATTTAAATGTATATGATATAGACGCGTCACTAGTGTCTCTTGTAAAGTTAATGTGAAATAAGAATATTTTATATAGTTTGCTATCAAAAAGAAAGCAAATGGTTCTAAAATTGTCGCACAAAAATTTTATCAACACCTTGCTAATAGTTTTTTTAGTTACCTCAATAATGTGGCCATCGAGATAACTGAACAATTTGTGCACAATTAAATTTAGAGTTACATCTAAAGCACCAGCCAAATTTTGAGAAACTTAAAATAAAACTTTCGATCTAAAAATTAAAAATTAATCTTCATTTCGGAGTCGATTAGTTAGACATTTAACAACCCTTTTTTTAGTAAACATTTGTACAGTTCCACGTATAATTTCCATAGGTCCGGCTTATTATGTTCTCAGGGAACTGCAACAAGGTCACATAGTTAGCTTTATAGGTTAGCAGCATGGTTTAGCGGTTCAGTTGTTGGATTTGACTGCAAGAGGTCCCGGGTTCGAATCCCGGGTCGAGCAACAAAAAAAAAACGTTGCTCGGGATTGGATATGTGTCCGGTTGGCGATAGACTTGCCACCCACAATGTGGGACTTAGTGTCTTTGGTTAGTCGTGAGTGCCCTGGTTGTGCCTCTGTTTACTATTACGGGAATATGGGCGTGAAGATACTTTTTTAACCAGCACCCCTTCCTAGTTCGCAAAGGCAAACTGCTAAATTTATATAAACTCTTAATTTACATATGAGTCTTCCTCTTGAATCAACCTATCTATTGAAAAACCGCATCAAAATCCGGAACAGATAGCGGAAAAGCGAATTTGTTTTATGATATGTCTATGTCATTGTTATCGGTAAATAAATAATTTCAATACAAATATTTTAATCTTATAATTTAAAAATGAATCGCTAAATGTGGTGGTAAGCGCATAACTTCCGAGCGGCTGAACCGATTTGGATAATTATTTATTTGTTGTTTTAGTCATTGTCAAAAGAAGGTTCTTATGAAGAAAAAAATCGTGAATATTGCAAAGAAAGTGTGAAAAACAATACTTTATTTTTCTCATACAAACTGAACGGATGGAACGAAGTTCGCCGGGACAGCTAGTTGTTTTCCGAATAGTCCGAGTTTGGATAAGTACCAGGTTGGCCATAGGTTTGCCACCTATCACACTGTGGAACTCATAGTAACCATCTGCAGCTAGTTGTGGGCGCCCTTTCTGTACCTCTTCCTACCTATTCGGGGATACGGGTGTGATGATACAACTTTGTTTTAAACATTTTAACATTTTGTGGAATAGATCATCTGCCTTAAAGCAAGTTTACCGGCTACCTTACCCTCAGAGTTAAACACGTTAACGACAAACATTGACGTTATGACGACAGGAATAGGTGAGACGGTGGTACCAATCCGAGCGAGTGCAAAACTCTACCACCTAGTCAAATGCCACTGTGTTAGTGACGGTGAGCCTATGCTCGCCTCTTACGAATTTCCTGGCCGAAAGGCAGTTGGTCTATTCTGCAAATTTCTACTTCAGTTACAAAACACTTAAGCGCAGTTAAACTGAAATAATTAACTCCAACTATTTCAACTATATCACGTCGCGATTTGATAACTCTTTTTTCGTGAGTAATTTTAATTCTAGCAGTAACTATATTTTTTGTTACAGTTTAGTCAGGGCAAGTGGTATGAGGCCTTTAAGTATCCCAACACACTCGAAAATAATGGCAAATGTGGCTACGCTGAATACACAAGGGAAGGAGACTCGACGAAGATAATCAACTATGACTTCCTCGACGGAAAACTTCGCTCCATAGAGGGATCGTTCAAGGCTCTTTCCGGTGCAACTGGCAAACTTTTGTTCACTTACCCATATGGATGTAAGTTTTTGTATTTATTTTATTTTTTAAAACATTAAAGTAAAAGAAGTAACTATCTTCACGCCCGTATCCCCGATAAGGCATAACCTGGGCACCCACAAGTAGCCGAAGATACTAAGTCCCACAATGTGATAAGTGGTATGCCTATCGCCAACCGGACACACATCCAATCGCAAGCAACATTTTTTTTATCAGAAAATTGGAAACACCACATTTCTTTTTGTTGCCCGAAATGTATTTTGCAAATAATTTTTTTTTATAATACCAGAACCTAGTGGAATTCCATTGTATACACTGTACACACTTTTGCAAATGAAATCTTTTGCTTTTCCACAGTACACTTTATTTAATACACACACACTTTATTTAATACTTTGGCCAACCGGTTTCACGTTTTACAACATTATCGTTTTATGACTAAAAATAAATAAGTCTGTTTTATTTTAACGTTTACTATTTGGTTGTCAGTTACTGACTGTTTTGGTTATAAAGCCCTGATAAAGTGAAACTGGTTAGCTAAAATGTAACATAAAGTGTTAAATATAGTGTATTGTGAAAAATTACAATATATTTTTTAAAAAAGTGTAAAAACTAACTTTTAAGGCCCCATACTTAGTCAGCCAGAAGAGCCAATCAGCGCACTCCCCCGTTCCATGATTACTATGAAATATTGCGCTCTAAATAAATATCTTAAGCGCCAAATCACTATTTTTGATACTATGAAAGCAATTTGAAAAAAAAAATATAAAAACTGAAACAGTTATCTTTTAGGTATAATACTTATCTATGTTTATGTTAAATCTGGTGTCGATATTTTCATAATTGAAGTAGACAGTTGGGTTTTGCTTTCAAAAAAGAGGGTTAACTTTTTGATTTTTTTCTATCGAGCAAAGTGAAATGAATCGTGTTTTGGAAACACTAGTCTTATAAAGCATATTAATGTTAATCTTGTGTATTTTTGTCGCCAAGATCCATAATTGCTTTGTATGAAAAAAACAGTACATTACTGACGTATTTTAGCATACATGGCCCCTTAACTCCATTTCCCATAGCATGCAGAGGTCTCCTGTTGGCGATAAGACTGAAATTCTGAAAAAATACACTTATTTTTGCTCGAGGCCTAATCCCGGCCTCACGTTGGCAACGCACCATTACCACCTTTGGTGTCGTGAATAACTTACTAATAGGAAGTCTGTCTGCTTGTTTGCCTTTGAATATCATAAAAAAATATGATATTTTACTAAGCTAAGCAATAACTTTGTACTATTGTTTTAATGCAGTTTATTGATAAGCGACAACATTGATACAAAAGGTTATCAGCTAGACTGTTTAATTTTCGTATGTTTATTACATGAATATTCATCCAATACCGAATCGATATTGATGTTTTTTTTTTAATGTAGGTAATACTTTTTTTAATTTTCTGACTCAGGTTTGGAGTCGAAGGGACATCATCGTTGATATTGTCAAGGGTACACAAATTTATTCACAATTGTAACTCAAAAGCCACAACTGGGATGTTAAAAAACATGGGACCATTTTTTAAATTTATTCCAATTAACAACCTTTGAAGTAGTAAACATCATATCTTGGTGTGGTAACGAAATTATTGATGTCATTTTTAACAGTTTAGCAGCAGTTTAGCAGTTTAGCAGATTTTTAGCAGTTTGTCACGTTACGGACAGTGCAGTAAAACTGCTAAAAAAATAAGAACTGTGGTAACGGCACATAATTTATGGACATATTATAAATTTTCGCTTTTACTCTAGATCCTGTCTGTATGTTGCTCCTTAATCATTAAACGCTGAACCGATTTTGATGAAGTTTTATGTAAAATTATTTAATTTGCAATTTTCCGCCAAAAAATGGATATGTATTATGGCGTGGCAAAACAGGCAAAATAGTGCGCTATGAATAAATTGGACTTACTGGAAGCTAAAACTCCCCAATATATCCAGCACAACACACACCACTAAATTGTTTTATTAGCACCAATAATACACACTAGAAACTCAACGTACGTTTCGCTTCGTAACCGAAGCATCATCAGGGGAATTCGGCTGCATCCCACGAAGGTCGAGCACATATTTAATATATGTATAGATCCGAGTTCAAAGTAGGGGTAGTAGTAGTATCTTTACGCCCATATCCCCGAAGAGGTAGGCAGAGGCACAACCAGGGTACCCACGACTAGCCAAATACACTAAGTCCCACAATGTGATAGGTGGCAAAGCCTATCGCCAACCGGGCACATATCGAATCCAGAGCAACGTCTTTTTTTTAAGAAAATTGGAAAAAAAACCCCAATTTTCCTTTTGTTGCCCGACATGGGATTCTAACCCGGGACCTCATGCAGTCAAGTCCAACAACTGAACCGCTAGACCACAGAGGCGACAGAGGTGACAGAGGGGATGAAAGTGACAATTATAACGGTTCTACTCTAAGGAAGTCGCAAACAAACAGCTAGTTAATAAATGCTATGAATCAGATATTCAGTCTTTCGACATGTTGGGTTTATAATGATGTCATTTAGCTAAATCGAGTTAGCTTAAAGATATCTGCTTTGATTAGATAACGTTATCTGCTTTATTACCCACCTCCTGTCTCGTTGGTCGAGGAGTTAGCGTACACGCCTAACACCACCGACCGACCGCAAGGCTCATGTTCGATTCCCGACGGGAATATACACTAGTGTGAAGAATATTTAAATGTCTGTATTTTGCGTCTGCGTGTTTGTTAAATTTATATTAGTATCCATTTATATTTTTTTTGTAATAGTATAGTTGACTATAACCCATAACACAAGCGTATAATTAGCTTACTTTGGAGTAATATTAAAAAAAAGTATGTTTACGGCCATATCCCCGAAGAAGTAGGCAGAGCCACAAGCAAGGTACAGACGACTAGCTGAAGACACCAAATCCCACAATGTGATGGATGGCAATATCACCAACCGGGCACATATCCAATCCCGGGCAAAGCTGTTTTTATTAGAAAATTGAAAATATATATTTCCTAATTTTTTTTGCTGCCCGACCTGGGGATCGAACTCAGAACCTCAAGAATTCAAATCCGACGCCGGCCCGCTAGACCACAGAGGCTAAGAGGGGATAGATTTTTTTTTGTTACTTGTCCAGGAATACTTGTACGGATAATAACTATACTTTTTGTTTTAGCGGGCAAAGGTCTATCACAGCACGTGTTAAATATTTTATCAACTGACAACAAGAACTACGTACTTGGATACTATTGCAAATACGACGAGACTAAGGGAACACGACAAGGTGAGTTTGATAAATCTTATATTTATTACCATAATACAAATACGTGAAGAAAAAACTTTGGAACCTTTTTTAAGAAAAATGCGCGGACGGAGGAATATGAAATTTGGCACACTTATAGTTTATGTGCAGGAGGAGAGCAGAAGCTAATATTTTTCATAACAATACTTAAAAACTGCATCAAAAAATAAAACATGACACATGCTTTTGACACACGCAAACAAATATATTGATGGTAACGATTAAATATCACAGATGGCGCACAAACTATATTCATGAGGTTTGGAAACAAAATAGTTTGTCTTCATAAATGAAGATGGCGTTCTTATCAGAATGGTATTGAAATTTATTATGGTCGAATTTCGACTAATGGGCGACCACTAGTTTATTTAAAAAAGTATCGTCTCGCTCGCATTCCCGAAGGCATAGGCAGAGTTACAACCAGGCCTTCCGCGACATTAGGGTTTGTGTGTTTCTGGGTAATTGGTACTATACTAGTTGTGATACTAATATAATGTCTACCTGTTAGTTCTCTAAAATTGGTTTGTTGGTAAAAACTAGTCTGAATGAAATCTTGATCTTGTAAATAAAATTTATTTATTTTATTTTTAAAATTTATTTTATTTACAGTTTTATTTACAGTATTTTTTTGTATTGGAAGGCAAACAAGCAGATGGATTTCCCGATGGTAAGAAATTCACGCCGCCTAGAGACATCTAAAGAGGTAATAGTGCGTTGCCAACCTGAGGCCGAGATGTTGGGCCTCGGAGTGAGTAAATTTACCGGCTAGGATAAGGTCCTCCCGACTGGAACACGTTATTGGAAAGCACTGACGTTATGGCGGCAGGAATAGGTAAGGCGTTAGTACCAATCCGGACGAGTCGCTACACGGATCTAAACACCTAGTCAGATGTCCCAGTGCTAGTGACGATAAGCCTATACTCACCTTTGACGAGCTCTTTTACAGGAAGGCAGATGGCTTATTCTGCAAAAGAGCCCAGGGTAACACGGGAAAAAAGCACCTAAGTTGAATTTAGTTATAATTTTATATTTATGTTATGTTTGTTTATTAATGACTGTCAAGATTTTGAAAACAAATGTGAAAATGTATAAACGCTATTTTAAACGTGTCACATTTTAGCTTTTGATAGACTAGGTACCACCGATTTAACTGTTCCTGCCGCCATTACGTCACGACGTGTTCCGGTTTGGAGGGTAAGGTAGCCGGTAAACTTACTTTTGTTCGAGGCCTAACATCCTGGCCTCAGGTTGGCAACGCACCATTACCACCTTTGGTGTCTCTTGGCGGCGTAAATTTCTTTCCATCAGGAAATCCGTCTGCTTGTTTGCCTTCCTATATCTTAAAAAAATACAGTTATAATGATCAATTACTTTATTATAAAGCTCAGTCTAGAAATTACAAAAATGATAATATTATTAATTAATTTAATGATAATGATGTTGATAATCTTAAGAAAATTACTTTTTCAGATTTCTCCTGGCTGTTGACTCGTTCTAAGACTCTCTCTGCTGAAGAAGAAAAAGCTTTCGAGGACTTTGTTGCATCCACAAATGTTCTAGACAAGTCAAAGTATATTAAAAACGACTTTTCTCTAGAAGAGTGCAAAAATGTCTAAATAAATTTCTCTTCTATGAAAGAAGAAGTTGTAGTTTATAGTGCTAGATCTAAAATTTATTAAATGGAATCACTTCAATCTGTATATTTTGATTTCTTTTATACTTCCTTCCTGCGCCCGGTTGTTATAATCAACGAAATGTAATCCGTAAGTTTAGACATTCGTAGTTTGCTCAAAAGTAAATGTTTAGTCGAAAACGAGCAACCGTTGTTAGCAATCTTATTAATCGTACAAAGTACTACCATCCGTAATCAAAACAACTTGTTTCTAAAATATAAGAAACGGGCACTAGTTATATTTAACTGCTGTGTTTGACTGATCAGTTTGGCGATAATCGCCTGAAAATAAGTATCTTCAAGTCCATATCCGCGTAGAGTTAAGCAGAGGTACAAGCAGGGCACCGACTGTTAGACAAAAGCA
>NJDC01058259.1:68941-85681 GCA_002245475.1 Calephelis virginiensis
TGTTTAGTCGAAAACGAGCAACCGTTGTTAGCAATCTTATTAATCGTACAAAGTACTACCATCCGTAATCAAAACAACTTGTTTCTAAAATATAGGAAACGGGCACTAGTTATAATTAACTGCTGTGTTAGACTAATCAGTTTCGCGATAATCGCCTGAAAATAAGTATCTTCAAGTCCATATCCGCGTAGAGTTAAGCAGAGGTACAAGCAGGGCACCGACTGTTAGACAAAAGCACTTATAAGGGTTCCACACGGATTAAAACATTGGTTTCCATCCGTGTCGAACATAGATTTAATCCAAATTTTTATTTGTTTCAAACAAAGTTTGAACCATGATCATCTATGAGGAAGGCGTGATTGGGGCGTGATTACAACCGTCTGGATGATGCTTTAGTCCCACAATGACGTCATCATCACTTTTCCGGCGAGAGCTTTGGTCTGCTTTACTAATTCTTTTTCAACCGACGTGGTCTTGAGCATGTCCAAAGTAAGATTATTGGCTCTCAAAGACTTAGTTCCACAATGTGATAGATATCAAACATATCACCAACCACACTTATTCAATTAAAGGCAAAGTTATTCTTCACGCCCATATCCCCGTAGAGGTAGGCAGAGACACAACCATGGCACCGACTACTAACCGAAGACACTAAGTCCCTCAATGCGACAGGTAGGAGTATCGCCAATCAGGCACGTATCCAATCCCGAGCAACGTTTTTTTCTTTATTAGTAAATTGGAAAAACCTTATTTTTTTGCCCGACCCGGGATTTGAACCCGGGATCTCAGGCAGTCAAGTTCAACAACTGAACCGCTAGACTAGAGATCAGATCAGAAGGCCAGGCATTCGTCCAGCAGTGGGACGTCATAGGTTAGATTAAATTAGAAGATGTATCCCACTAGACTGGATTTTTACAATGGCAGTCGATTTCTTATGGACCAATAGTAGAAGGAGGCATTACGATATACCTATCTAATACAGCTGAGTCCAGGTGAGGTTTCTTCGTCAGATACTTAAGGCCTTCGATTTTTACATCAAATGAAGCGGCCCAACAAATTTAAAATTTTTCTCGATATCTCTATTAATTTTGGTTGGCTCTTGTGTTTTCTAATCAGGGTCATCAGGTACTCCAGATCTTCGATTATACAAGTTTTTTGTAGTTTTCCTTTTATGTGGCCATTAAATACTAACCCTACACCAAATATCGGCTCTCTGAGTTTATGAAAAGTACTAGTTATATTTTGATGATCATGAGTGAACTAGTGTCATAAATTCGAAACTTTGCTTTTTTTATGATATTGGAAGGCAAACAAGCAGACGAATTTCCTGATGGTAATCAATTCATTCCGCCTAGAGACACCAAAGGTGGTAATGGTGCGTTGCCAACCTGAGGCCGGAATGTTAGGCCTCGAGCAAAAGTAAGTTTACCGGCTACCCTATCCAGAACACGTCATGAGGTTATGGCGGCAGGAATAGGTAAGGCGGTGGTACCAATCCGGGTGAGTTGCTGCGAAACTCTACCACCTGGTAGGATGTCACGGTATTAATGACGGTAAGCCTATGCTCGCCTTAAACGAGCTGCCTGGCAGGAAGGCAGTTGGTCTATTCTGCAAAGGAATCCGGACCAACACGGGTCCTTTCGCTTAACTTCGGAACTACTTGACCAACAGTTTTTAAAAGTTTGGATTGTCAGTATGTGATTAAAACCTACTGGATTATAGAAATTTCAGCGTTCTGGTCTTATCCAGAGGTTTTTAAATAGGGGCCTGAAAATGCGGCGAAATAGTTCCAGTAAAGCATGGCATACCATACTGCAATAGCAGTGTTTGATTCGCGCTCAAATTGGCGGGGCCACTTCCACGCCACCAGATTTTCTAGTTTTTTTGTTGCTCGACACGGGGATCGAACCCGAGAGCTAGAGAAGTCAAGTGAGACGCTGGACCGCTTAGTCCATAGAGGAGATTATAACAAAACTGAAGAAAATAATTTTAAGTTGCCGGACCCGGGAATCTACCAGAGATCTCATTCACAACACTGGATGTCTAGACCAAATAGATTATCACAATTTACGATTCGCCTGGTATATCTTCGCCGTACCAAATCTTGTCGCTATAATGTTAGTGCTCACTTTTATCATAATCTTGTTTCGTAGTTATGGTAGCAAGTAGATATACTTAATTGGCCTAACATCCCAGGTTGAGGTCGGCATAAACGAAGACTAAAGTGAGAGTAAAGTGCTTGAAAACACTACTTTAGGCCCAGATAAACTTATAACTTTCGCTCCACATCCCCAAAAATGGGATGGAAGTTTAAATGAGAATTTTATGAATTAGAACATAAAAGTTTACACGGGATTGAAGACTGCAACTGAAAAACCTATTTCTAAGTACTTATAGGAACCTCCGCCTTAATCAAGAGTCTGATGTTAGGTCTCAGTTATTTACGCCCATTGACGACGAGGTGAGTAAATGGACTGTAAGTATAATTACTTTTACGCCCATATCCCCGAAAAAGTAGGCAGAAGCATAACCAGGAAGCCTACGGCAAGCTAGAGTCACCAATGTGATAGGTGGCAAGCCCATCGCCAACCTACATATCCAATCCCGGGCAATGTTATTTTTTATTAAAAAATTGAAAATATACATTTCCTAATTGTTTAATTATTTTTGTTGCCCAACACGGGGATTAAACCCTGGACCTCAAGAAGTAAAGTCCGACGCCGGACCGCTAGACCGTAGAGCTATAGGTTCATAATTAATACGATAACATTTAATACTAAGGTTGAGTATGAGCAGTTGTCAATCTGTGTCGTTTACACTATTACTATACATAAAAATAAAGGTCTAAGTTTGAATAATGCTCTCATTGATATTGGGTCATCCACTTGCTCTTGTGGCCAGCTTACAAGGTGTTTATAAATAAAGACTTTGCTAGTATTAAAGCAAAACAGTCAGCTACAGTTGAAAATAAACGTTTAAGAGCGAAATATCGCTCTAATTTATCGTTTATGGTAATCAATCAACTATCAATTAAAAAAAGGCAAAGACAGAGAATGAGCTATGAAAACCGGCACTGTTGGTGTGGGAGAAATTCACCCCAAAAAAGAGAAAAAAGAACACTAAAAAAGACTGCTTAAAAAATTACAAAAAGAACTGAGATTTCACCAAAAAAAATTCATGTAAAATGTTGCTAAGACGAGCATATAAAGTTTTTCCTGTAAAAAAGATATCTGATCTCATGTAGAGACAAGCTTCTGAATCTACACAGACTAATATTACCGACCCTAACTTCACAAATTCTACATACTAGTGGTATTTGGTCGAAATCCTACCATAATAAAGTTGATAAGAACGCCATCTTCATTTCTCATGACCAACTACTTTGTCTATAAACTTTATGAATAGTTAGTGCACCATCTGTGATATTTTATCGTTCACCGTTGTCATCAATATATTTGTTTGTGTTTTATTTATTGATGCAATTTACTTAGGTGTTTCTAAGTAAATTGCATCAAGAATGGAATTCCACCAAGCACCGACGATAAGAAGTATAGAATCTATGTTTTATTTATTGATTTAATGTACTTTATTAGCATTATTATTGAAAAATCTCATAAACTATAAGTGTGCCAAATTTTATGATCCTGCGTCCGCGCAATTTTTCGTAAAAATGGGTACAAAGTTTTGGCATCACGTATTAATATATAAATTAGTAAAAACATAAGGCTTAGCTATTTCGTTACTTATTTCGGAAACTAAATATTTGCATGACCTTAACGACGTTAGAGAAGCGGCGAAGCTATACTTTTTTACTGATGTATACATTTTGTGAAGTTAGTGTCGGTAGAGTTAGGCTGCGTAGATTCAGAAGCTTGACTCTACATGAGATCTGATATCTTTTTTACAGAGCAAACCTTATATGGTCGTCTTGGCAACATTTTATATGAAATGTTTTAGGTGGTATATTGTGGACTATATTACAATGTAGTAGAGACTTATAACACTAGGTTTAAAATTTGGAGTATTTTAGTCTATGCTTATACGGTTATTGTTTTTCAATAAACATCACCTTTTTAACCGATTTTAAAAGATGAGTTCTGTTATTCCTATTTATGTTATGAAATTACTAGGCCAATTTATGGTGCGATCATGATCAAAGGGAATACTGCCGCCATGACGCTAAGAATAGGTTAGGCCGATAGAACCGAGAGAGCCATAGTAAATCTCATCGCAACTTGCACAATAGGCCAAACATCCCGATCACAGGACAGCAACGCACCTGTAACATCTATAGTGTCTATTGACAATGATCATCTACTACTATCAGAAGAGCCGTATGTTTGTTCGCTGATCTCTCATATAAAAAAACAACACGAATGAAATCTCTATGGTGCGGTTGTTTCCTACCATGAAGGAAGACGCGTGATTGTTCACTCTGTCCTATAGAAAAATCTTAGTCTCTTTTTTATCAGGAGAACTGTTAACTTATAAATAAACTTAATGCAGACACTGACCTGAACTACAAACCTGATAACGACATTGATCTGTCTACAAACGACAATGTCTATTAATGAGGTGATAGTGTAATGGAGATTCTGGTCAATGAACAGACTACATCTTTTAAAGTAAAGTAAAGTAAAGTAAAGTATATTCACGCCTATATCCCCGAAGAGGTAGGCAGAGGTACAACCAACGCACCTACAACTAGCCGAATACACTAAGTCCTACAATGTGATAAGTGGCAAGCCTATCGAATATGCCAAAAAATACTAATATCCGCGAATGAAATGCGAATACTCGTTACATCACTATTACCTATTCCTGCCGCCATAATGACATGACGTGTTCCGGTTTAGAGGGTAAGGTAGCTAGTAAACTTACTTTTGCTCGAGGCCTAACATCCCAGCCTCAGGTTGACAGCGCACCATTACCACCTTTGGTGTGTCTAGGTGGCGTGAATTTCTTACCATCAGGAAATCCTTCTGCTTGTTTGCCTTCCAATATCATAAAAAACAGCCAGGGTGTCCACGACTTGCCGGAGACACTAAGTCCCACAATGTGATAGGTGGCAAGCCTATCGCCAATCGGCCAAATATCCAATCCAGGGCAATGTTATTTTTATTAGAAAATTGAAAATATACATTTTCTAATTCTTTTTGTAGCCCGACCTGGGATCGAACCTGGGACCTCAAGAAGTCAAGTCCAACGCCTGAACCACTAGACCACAGAAGTAGCATATCAGGTTATATCTTTATTATATATTTTTAAAGAGTGGGATTGAAAGAAATTGTTGGTGTTAAAATGCGAAAGGGCATGCTCCGCTGGTTCGATCATGTGGAAAGAATGACAGATGAAAGATTGACAAAGCAGATATACAATGCGAATGTGGATGGATGTAGGTACCCGGGGAGACCAAGGCTGACATTTTACGATCAGATCAATCGGATATTATCCGAGGGTGGTGTCAAAAGTCTCCGAAACCGGCGTGTTTGTATGAAAAGGGTTATGAATGTGAAGGAAGCAAGACAGCTTTGTCAGGTTCGTGAGGTCTGGCACTCGATACTCTGTGCCTACCCCGTAAGGGACTTCGCGTGAAGATATGTATGTATGTATGTATGTATATATTTTTATATTATAAAGATTACACGAAACTATTTTTAAGAGGACAAACAACAAGTAGGTAATGGTTTAGTAGAGTTATGATTTCATGATCCGAACATCTTCAAAATCAGAAGCATCATAGATGCTTTTAACCATCATATAGTCTAAGTAGGTGTTAGGCTTCCTACGTCACAAAAGATGTTAATGGTGCGTTACTATTATGGTGCCTCTGTGGTCTATCGGTTCAGTTGTTAGACTTGACCACATTAGGTTGCAGAGGCGCCTAACAGGCTAAATACCTGTGTCCTGGTTGCACTTCTCTTTACCTCCTCTAAGGCAAGGTGAAGATACTTCTATCAATATTATTATTAATGCAGTTTAGATTAAACTTAATTTATAGTTGAACTTTGACATATTTCCTATAATATAAAAGACGACATTATGAAGAGGTTCAGACTACAGACTCTGAACCTAAGGAACAGTCTTTTATATCAAAATGTATAGCTTAATTCTGTATGCTCTGTTTGCTACCGCATCAGGTCATGTTATTGTGGACGCACCATGTCCTGCCATCAAGACTGTCGATAATTTTGACTTCAATGCGGTAAGTTGAATTTTCTTATTGTATGCTTAATTTTATCAAACTTTAAAAAAAGTATCTTCACGCCCATATACCTGAAGAGCTAGGCAGAGGTACAACCAGTGCACCCACGACTAGCCGAAGCCACTAAGTCCCACAATGTGATAGGTGGCAAGCCTAACGCCAACCAGGCACATATCTGATCCCGGGCAATGTTATTTTCTGTTGCGAAATGAGAGGCGGTCTCTCTCTCTCTTTTCTGACAGTAGAGGAGACCGAGGTGAGTTTTGACAGAGGAGAGTTGTGATATCGTTGATTTTTTGGAACCTGTTAACAGATATTGTCTCGCAATATTGTATGTTTATCAGTTCAAGTCAGGAGCTAGCAAATGTGCACTATTGCAAATTCGTAACAAGCTTGTAAATTCCCAAAAATTTTCTCTGGCACATCTCACCTCGGTCTCCCCTACTGTTGTTAATATGTTTAGGTTAGGATAGATATATTAGCACCAAAAGCTTGTTCGTGGAGATAGTATAAATCGGTGTATACTGGTGGTATAAAAAATAGATATATTGGCAATAAGGGATGTTCAAATTATATTTTACATTAAATTAAAACTATGGTAAACAATTCTAAATAATTTTAGATTGATTACTGTTTAAATGCCTTCAAAATCGTGTATAAATATTTGTAATACACGATATTTTATCTGTTTTATCTGGATCTTATCACTGTTACTTTGATATTATAAAGTACTCTGATTTTTATTCTATAAACTAGTGATCTATCTTAGATGCAACAGTAGATTTAAAAGTAAAATTTGGAATAAATTTTACTTTTATGTATCTTTTAAGAAAAATAATTTGATTTTCCGTTGTGTTGGTCCGGGCGCCTTTGCAGAATAGACCATCCTTTCTGCCAGGCAGCTCGTAAAAGGCGAGCATAGGCTTACTGTCACTAGCACCATGACATCTGACTAGGTAGTAGAGTTTCGCAGCGACTCACCCGGATCGGTACTACCGCCTTACCTATTTGTGACGTGTTCTGGTAAACTTACTTTTGCTCGAGGCCTAACATTCCCGCCTCAGGTTGGCAACGGACCATTACCATGGGAATTTCTTACCATCAGGAAATCCGTCTGCTTGTTAGCCTTCCAATATCATAAAAAAGATTATTAAAATTACAACCGCTCTTTGTTTTGTAAAAAATATTCTATTTCAGTTTGCACAAGGAAAATGGTATGAAATTTCCAAGTATCCAATAGTAATTGAAACAGATGACAAATGTTCTTACGGGGAGTACACAAGTGGTCAGGGAGAAGCTTCCGTGAAGTTCTACAATTACAATGCTAAAGGAATAAAGCGCAGCGCTGATGGATCAGTTAGACCAACTCCAAATGCCAGCGGTGTTCTAATCTTTAGCTTACCTAGAGGACGTACGTAATGTCAAACATTTTCACTAAGCTAGTCGCATATTAAGCTAAAAGACAACCAAAATAAAAGCATGTCACCTACATATGCCAGATGTAGTAAAAATTTTTGTGTCGCCTCTGTGGTCTAGCGGTCCGGGTGTTGGACTTGACTGCATGAGGTCCCGGGTTCGAATCCCGGGTCGGCCAACAAAAAGAAAATTGGATTTTTTCAATTTTCTAATAAAAAAAAAATGTTGGTCGGGATTGGAATTGTGCCCGGTTGGCGATAGGCTTGCCACCTATCACATTGTGGGACTTAGTATCTTCGGCTAGTCGTGGGTGCCTTGGTTGTACCTCTGCCTACCTCTTCGGGGATATGGGCGTGAAGATACTTTTAGTAAAAATTTGAAGACGATTTACCGAAAGCCTCTGATACGAGTGAATGTAAGATTATTGGTTTCCCTTCAAATTAAAACTAAGAATTGATGAGTTTTATATGTTAGTGTGTATCCTTCAAATGAGTTTGAGACCAACACGAGGAAAATGTTACATATTACATTTACATTTGGTATTAACATTTTACATTTTGTACTAACATTTATTTATTTATTAGGGAAGAAAGGAAGACAATTATTTATTTACGGAATATGTGTGTAAATGAGATGTTACAAAAATATTTAAGTAAGTAGGTATATCAACATATTCTACCATATTTTGGTGTGCAAATATTTTAATATTTATAAAAAATATTATTTAATTACATGTGCTTTAACTTTTAAGTCAATTATTAATATTTATTACTAGTTTAATTATTTATTACCAAAATATTTAAAAACTATAATTAAATTTAGCCCTGTCTACCGTAAACTACCACCGTTTCCAAAACTTTTTGGGAGTTTTTTCGCCGTTTCTCTCGACTGGCTAAGTCGGGAGAAGAAACGGCGAAACAAACTCCCCTGGCAGCCAGTAGTATAACATATCGTCCTTGTAGTACCATCTTTTCTAAACATTAATAAACTTACCCTACCATTACAGGCCATCTTAACCTAATGCGATAGCATAGCTATCCTTAAAACCAAACTAGTTATTATATATCTCATTAAAAAGTGACTATTAATTAACTATTAATTAACATAGCATAATACATATAAGTAAATTTTGCGAGTTCACTCAAGTGAACCCCGAATAAACCCCTTTGCTCATGAACTCTGTTAATGACGTTAATTGCGCGGAAAAGTATTTGGTATTAACATTTAGTATTAACATTTATGTTTCAGCATCAGGTACTTTAACCGAAAGTACTTTTAATGTACTGGCAACAGATAACAAGGACTACTTATTGGGTTACTATTGCAAATATGACGAGAAGAAAGGCTCACGTTTAGGTAAAATAGCATCGTAAAATACTGCTATATAATATATTACATTATAATCTAGGGAATCTAGGTCTGCATGAGTCAAAACTAAAAAGAAAGGCTCACGTTTAGGTAAAATAGCATCGTAAAGTTCTACTATATAATATATTACATTATAATCTAAGGAATCTAGGTCTGCATGAGTCAAAGCTAAAAAGAAAGGCTCACGTTTAGGTAAAATAGCATCGTAAAGTTCTACTATATAATATATTACATTATAATCTAAGGAATCTAGATCTGCATGAGTCAAAGCTTAAAAGAAAGGCTAACGTTTAGGTAAAATAGCATCGTAAAATACTACTACATAATATATTACATTCTTATCTAAGAAATCTAGGTCTGCATGAGTTAAATCTGTCGCCAGACCAAGAAACGGTGGATCTTAACAGTCTCGTCGTAACGTGATAAAAAATACAGAGAAATAACTAGTATGGGTTCCGTAAACTAATAAGTGGAGAAAAGAAAGGAGATGATAGATAGAGAGATAAGGAAAATAGATTCTTTGGTTTGCAGCGAGAGGAACTAATGGTATTAACACTAGAATAATGATATGATATACTAATTGTTAAATGAATATACAAATGCAAAAGTTTGTCAGACTTTCGGATCAAGCTATCGATTTAGATTACACACGTTGGAACTAATTTTCAACAGTTAGTAGTATTTTGGACTTACCAAAAAAACGTTTTAATAATTTAAGCCTGGGCTTAAATTAAGCCCTGAATAAGTTAAGTAAACTGCAAAAAGCGACTCCAAATTCATTGATTTTACGAAAGGTAGGTATCAAGGTGGTCTGTTATACAACAGCATTTATAAGGGATCACCTCAGAATCACCTTATTGAAAAAAAAGTGGTCGTTAATAGAATAATCGCTTTAAAAAAACCATACAGTCGCATTGATAATTTCCTTCTTTTATTTATTTCAAAAAAGCTAATTTTTAGTAAGTTTATTTACTTTAAAAACAACATGATCTTGGATAAATTCCAAAACTGTAGA
Organism: Calephelis virginiensis; assembly: GCA_002245475.1. Classification (NCBI taxonomy): domain Eukaryota; kingdom Metazoa; phylum Arthropoda; class Insecta; order Lepidoptera; family Riodinidae; genus Calephelis; species Calephelis virginiensis. The sequence continues at coordinate 78,946 of NJDC01058259.1, forward strand.
ACATGTTTTGATTAAGTATATTGTATAACTTTCTTTGATTTTGTTCTAACTTATATAGTAGAGTAGTTTTTATCCCGATATCGAAACAGATTTCTGCGAATAATAAATTAATTTAATATGCAGATAAGGCTGTGGCATATAGCTAGTTCATTGTATTAAAACTGGACTATTAAAGTGTTCTTTTGGTCCAATTTTTTTAACGTATGGAAAATCCCTCGAGGGAGAGCAGTGGGTTATGTCGAACTCAAACCGACCAAAAACTATACCATGACCTTCTTGCCGCCCCGCCCGACACGGCGATGGGGTCGCATTGGCATTTTTCATCTCACTCCGCGGCTATGGCCCGATCCTTACCGGGCCTCCCCCCGCGCTGGCAGAGGAGCAACTCCGGCCAGTGGAGTCGCTCCCAAGCGTGCAAGACTGTGCAGGCCAGAGGTAGTCCCCAAGCTCCCCCTGGGAAACCCCGCTTCGCGAAGGAACCGCCTTCTTGAGCCCCCGGTCCTCCTGCGCCGGAGCGGGCCTGAGTTGGGATCGTCCTCCCAGGCCCGCTCCGCAGTCCCTTTTTGCGTCATTACTTCTTTGCAAAAGGAGACCACCGCTTGCCAGGTCCTGTCACTATCGTGCATGACGTTGACAACGCTCGGCAGCGAGAGGTCCTCTCCTACGACCGCTGAGAGGGCACGCCGCTGTTTTTCGAGTGCGGCGCATTTTCCCAGCGTGTGGGATGCCGTATCTTCTGGCGCCCGCACTCATGGCAAGGAGGGCCGCCTCCCGTCTCGCGATCTTGTGCAGATACTTTCCGAAGCATCCGTGCCCGGAAAGCACCCGCACAAGTCGGATGTTCTTTTGGTCCAATATTAGAACCCAAGTTGACCTTCACCGAGCGCATAATAGGATAAACATATTTGATAATAAATTCAGATTTTTTTTTTATGATATTGGAAGGCAAACAAGCAGATGGATTTCCTGATGGTAAGAAATTCTCGCCGTCTAGAGACACCAAAGGTGGTAATGGTGCGTTGCCAACCTGAGGCTGGGATGTTGGGCCTTAAGCAAAAGTAAGATTACCAGCTACCTTAACCTCCAAACCTCAACACATCATGGCGTTATGGCGGCAGGAACAGGTAAGGCGGTGACCAATCTGGGTGAGTCGCTGCAAAACTCTACCACCTAGTCAGATGTCACGTTATTAGCGACGGTAAGCCTTTTACGAGCTGCCTGGCAGTAAGGCAGATGGTCTATTCTGCGAAGGAGCCCGGACCAACACGGAGAATATTAGAAATTATATCAAAAATGGTATGCTTAAGAAATCCTAAACAGATTTTTTTTTAATTTTTAAAAAATGTTTTTTCAATAAATTTTGCCCTATCAAGATCAAATGAAAATTTTATCTTTATTTAAAGTTCATGATGTATAGAACGTGCAAAGGTTGGGTCGCCTGTTACTTACCTGGGTTGAATAGGATTTCCGTAGAATTTAAAACAGAACCTCATATTATTTTCTATGTCTCAGATCTTGCCTGGCTGTTTTCCCGATCAAAAACTTTATCAAGCGAAGCTGAAGCGGCCATCGATACCTATATAAAGTCATCCGGTTTTCTGGAAAAGTCGAAATTTGTCAAGAATGACTTCTCTGAAGGGGCTTGTAAGGATATTTGAATAAGTTTATAAACTGGGTAGGTTTGTGAAATATGTCTAAAAATCGTTAATAAATGTAAAAAAGTATAATAATTTGTGTTTTGCTTCACACTTATATAAAAAAAAACACTTATAAAATATACTAAAAGTGCTTTTTATCCCACCTATCTCCTTGTAAATGTAGCGTTGATATACCCTTGTACCTATCACCTGCTGATACTCATCTAGCAAATCTTTTTACTGAAATATTCCATTAGTCTGTCATAGCATGGCAGAAGGCATAGTCAAAATTAACACCTATAGGACTGTGATATGCGATGGCAGTTTGAATTATTATATGCATTATATATTGCAACTAATCAACGGTGATGAATTCGGATTCTACTATCCGATCCAGACTATGTAGCAATAGGACCACCTTTTCATATTAGAATCAATGGGTTCAGAAATAACAGAGTAATCCATTATCTAATATATATGTATAGGGTTAATTTTAAAGGGTTTTTATTAAGGGGTAAAGGCTTAAAAGGTAAATAATTTTAAATGATATTGCCTAGTTATAATAATTACATTTATTGAAAACAGTCCGCAAAAATGCTTCACTTGTTGTCACGCTATGTCGTACCTAGTATAAGTCATCGCGTCATCAGCCTGCGAATCCGACTGCTATCAGTGGGAACTAGTGTTGTAATTAGTTTACGTTATAATCATGCATCTTGTATTTTGCGTCGAATAAAAATTAAAATTGACTTTCTTTCAATTTTAAGTTTTTTTATAAATCGAAAGTGTTAGATCGATTCGGAACCGTTTTTCAAATAAATATGACTGGTGCTTTAGATGTACCCTGTATAAAAAATAAAGGAATCGGACATAATAAAAACAAAAAAAGGAAACTATATGTAACTTCCTTCTTTTTTCAAAGCTGACAAAAAGAAGAATCAAAGAACCCTAGTCTAGTTATCTTTACATACGGTTGTAAGTGACAACCTGCGTATATTGACTTGTGATGTGTCTGGTGCGTGACGTCTAGAATCTTATATCACTTGATAAGTCTGTCAGCTCCCTACCCTCTAACTTGGAAGACGACTATAGAGAATACTGACGCTAAGACAAGTGGCTATGTAATCCATGACAGGTCATACTTGGTATTAAAAGTAAGTAAGTAAATATCTTCACGCCCATATCCCCGAAGAGGTAGGCAGAGGCACAACCAGGGCACCCACGACTAGCCGAAGACACTAAGTCTCACAATGTGATAGGTGGCAAGCCTATCGCCAACCGGGCACATATCCAATCCCGAGCAACTTTTTTTTATTTGAAATTTGAAAAACCAAATTTTCTTTTTGTTATCCGACCCGGGATTTGAACCCGGGACCTCAAGCAGTCAAGTCCGACACCCGGAACACTAGACCACAGAGGCTAGTAGGCTAGAGGTAGTAAAATATTAAATACTTATTCTATTCTTGTATTTAAAGTATTGTTTAACTTTTAACCGCCTCGTTGGTCAAGGGCTTTGCGTACTTAACTTAAACTACCTGACATCTAGTATACATCATATACCTACCTAGTTTTGCCGTTTTAATAACACGGTTATCATTTTTCAGTTCCAAGGGTAAGGTAAGTAGCCTAGATAAGTAAGCTTCTTCATAGATCTGATATCTCGGCCACTGAACAGCATTGCACCAATAGTTTCTAATATGTTTTAAAACACAATTGGACCCAGTAGTTGGAGCTGCAGTCAGTACATCATCTACACTATAATGTTAAAAATGAAAGGTTTGTATGTTTGTGTGTAGCTTATTGCTCCCAAACTACTGGACCGATTTGAAAAAATACATTACCATTAGAAAATTATCTGACATTATCGCTGATCAACATAGGCTACGGTATTTCTATGAAAAACTATAAATTAATACACCCGTGCGAAGCCGGGACGGGCTGCAAGCAAGTTATAAATATCAAAATTAATTAACGATCTTTAGTTGACCATATAATAAACATACGGCGTATAGTTTGGATTTAGCCTTATGAACGCGCTTCTCGCCGCTCATTTTCTTTTTTTTCTATGGGATATGGCCAACATATGTAGGTATATTTGTCTTCTCGTTATAATATCACAAGTGTGGCCACCTTTAGTTTATTTTGCTGCCTTGTGGCCCTTGCCTGCCAAAAGGTTGCCGATCGCTGCTATAGACGATTGGTTAGCCGGTAGATTTGCATAATAGAGTACCTACACAAGATTGCAATATTAATGGTGTCTATAACCAAATGTTGCCTTTCATCAGGCAAAATAAAATAAAATCAACGGGTTTCATTCCGGGTGTGCCGGTCAAGCGGAAACTTGAGCATTAATATACAGAAGAAGGCATAAAATTTCTCCGTGCGTTTGAAAAAAAAAGAAATCTTCCTATCCTACACCACGACGTCGGTCTCTTTTCCCTCCGCCTTAAACATTTTCGATCAGATCAGAACAGACCATAAGCTCTAAAAACAGTATTATTTCTATAATACTAATTGTCGTCGAATAAAGACAACCTTATAACGTATAACATAAAGTTGCTTATAAAAGCGAACATTTAACAATATGAAATAATACTGCTATAAGAATTCATGGTAGGGTAGTTCATGATCACGTTTCTTGACGCGAGTTTCACATTTTTACCTATCAAAAAAAGTGCACAACGATAAAGAAGTTTTCATTTCAAAAAAATTTAGTTGACACGGTCACTGACCTGCATTAAAAGATAAGATAGATGCATTAAAAACGTAGCCACCGAAATGATTAATATTACCACTTCTAAGGTCATCTGAATTTAGTTACATCTTAAAAATATTGCACGATTGAAGGTGATTTTTAGTACTTTTTTTTAAGCCGCCTTATTGGTCGAGTGGCTAGCGTACACGCGTAACTACACTGATCAACCGCGAGGCTCGGGTTCGTTTCCCTGCCGAATTTGTGTGATAAACATTTAGATGTCTGCATTTCCAGATCAAGGTGTTTATTAAATTTACTCTAGTATCTAATTAGGTATTTCTTTCTATCTAGTATCTAATTAGGTATTAGAATCGTTGACTAGCACCCATAACACAAGGATGTATTTGCTTACTTGGGGGCTAGATTTAATTTGTGTAAGTTGTCCAGGGATATTCATTGTTTTTTTTATTTGTTTGTATTTATTGCGTGTAGGTTTGTTTTGCGTCGAGATGTGAACACCCCATCGACAGCTAAAAGCAATCTAGCAACGGTGGGCTCAATTATCCATTAGGATTGTATAAATCCATTAGGATTGTACCTCCAGTGCAATAAGTCATAACTGGGCGGCAAACTGCTGTACAGCAGCTCACCTAGACTTTAACTATTCCTGCTATCATATTATTATAGTCCTAGCATATAATTGCATACCTGATCTTAAAATTTACGCACCATTGACAACTACGGTTTCTAAAAAACAGGAATCGTTTGACGTAAGAACAATTCAAATCGGTTCACGCCTTTGTGTAAACACATTAAGGGTACGAGGGCTCTGGTACAGGGTTTTAACGTCGACAAGTGTACAAGTAAGTGTACCTACGTTGAATAAATATTATTTGCTTTGATTTGATTTGTTGAAGGATAGTTTAGTTGACAATTGACATCTTAATTAATAGTATACGAAGCCGCGGGTAATAGCTAGTTACACTATGATAAAACCTTTATTTTTTGTCAATGTTGAGAATTAAAAAAAGTATTTTCACGCCAATATCCCCGAAGTGGTAGGCAGAGGCACAACCAGGGCAGCCACGACTAGCCGAAGACACAATGTTATAGGTGGCAAGCCTATTGCCAACCGGGCACATATCCAATCCCGAGCAACATTTTCTTATAAGTAAATCGGAAAAATCGAATTTTCTTTATGTTGCCCGACCCGGGAATCGAACCCAGGACCTCAAGAAGTCAAGTCCACACTAGACCACAAACGTGATATATATTGAGAATCACTAATTTAAAATATTTTTTTACACCTTTTCATCTGTAATTCTTTACATCTGTAATATGTATATACTAACATCCCGGTTCAGGGCACTAACGCAATTTTAACATCAATGGTATCTACACGCTACGGCTGTCACATATCAGCAAGAGAGTCATGTGAATTTTCACTTTCATTTTAAGAAAGGGTATTTTTAACAACTTGGTTAAAAGTGTATGAATATTTATTTAACAATTTTAGAAATGCAGTTATGTTATCTTGTAATGAGTTTTTTGTACTTTTGTAATTATGGGTACATTCAACTGCTACTAGTGACCTGCAATAACAATTACTAGCGTACTCGCTGCTTTTATTGGTATAAAATTAGGGTTCCATCCGCTTATTCACCAATTTATTAGGTAAAGATTTTCTACATTATAAAATAGTCCGAACTGCCTAGTTGGGTGCCACTTATTGACTTTTATTACGTATTTATTTATTACGTGTATTTATTAGACTATAACTAGAGATTTCTATTAATTTAAAAGAAAGAAAAAATTTCGCCCCAGACTGAAATTTTCTTGTTTTTCTTTTTTTTTAATTTAAAGAAATTTATCCCACATAATTTCCAAATTTACCCACCCCTATGCTAAAATAAAAATACCTACTGGTATAACATAAAATAGGCCTTGTACTAGTCGGGCTCGCCCATTGAGGGTTATCTAACAACAAGAATGGATCAGAGACATATATTAGTATATTAAGGTATTTGATTAAAGACCCCAATATACACACCGTTTATAGCTAGACATAGCCACTTGCATGTTTTTGAACCAGCTAAACCAGGCTTCCCAAAGTGGGCGATAACGCTCTCTTGTGGGCGCTGGAAACCCAGTGGCGGTATAAATCTTGAAAAAATGATTTTTCTGAAACTCCAGGCGAAACAAATATATTATTGAGGTCATTGACAAAAAAAAAACGAGGTGGGGGCACTTCAAAAATAACTGATTTTAAAAGTGAGTCTTACATGAAATAAGTTTGGGAACCTCAGGGTTAAACCTAGTTTTTACCGAACTTCGGAGTTTAGCCGTAATATATTAATTATAATTTTTTATTTAGAGGAATACAAACATATTAAACCTTCGAAGT